>OVAN01002870.1:0-31419 GCA_900406275.1 Anastatica hierochuntica
TATATATATAGCTAGATTGTTAGCTAAGGGTTTCTTAAGGATTTTTGGTATTGACTATGATTAAACCTACTCTCTAGTCGTGATGCTTAAGTCCATTCAAATTCTCTTAGGTACTGCTTCCTAATGTGATTACAAGATAGGGTAAACGGATGTGAAAACCGGGTTCTTTAATAGTTATCTTGAAGAGGATGTGTACATGATACAACCTGAAGATTTCGTAGTTCCTAAAAGTGTTGGGAATGTATGCTAGCTTCGTCGTTCCATTTATGGTTTGAAACAAGCTTCCCAGTGTTGGAATCATTTTTTTATTAAAGCAATCAAATAGTTTTATTTCATTAGAAGTGGAGAGGAACCATGCGATTACAAGAAGATTAGTGCAATTACGTTTTTGATATTGTATGTAGATGACATACTGCTCATTAGAAATGGCGTTCCTTTGTTTCATTCTGTCAAGACTTAGCTATGAAGTTGTTTCTCGATGCAAAACATGGGAGAAGTCGCTTGCATTCTTGGAATAAGGATCCTATAGAGATAGATTGAACAAGATTATCGGACTGTGTCAAGATACTTACATTTAAGATCTTACATAGGTTCAAAATTCATGACTTTAGGAAAGTTTTTTTCCAATGTTTCATGGCATAGTTCTTAGCAAGACTCAGTGTCCTTCAACATTTGATGAGCGAGAACGCATGAGTATAATTTCGTATGAGTCTGCTATATGATCATATGTATGCAATTTATGCACTCGCCCAGATGTTGCATGTCTTTGACATGACGAGAAGATACCAGTCTGATCCATGTGAGAGTCACTAGACGGCAATTAAGAACATCCTTAAATACTTAAGGAGAACTAAGAATAAATTCTTGGTTTATGGAGGAAGCGACGAACTTGTTGTGAGTGGTTATACAGATGCCAACTTTCAGACAAAAAAATATGATTTTTGATCACAGTCTGGGTTCATCTTCTGGCTAATTGGAGGAGCAGTGAGCTAGAAGAGTTCCAAGCAGAGCAACATCATAGACTCTACAACCGAGGTTGAGTACATAGCTGCTTCTAAAGTAGCTGTGGTGGATGAAATCCACACTTAGATTTTTAGTTAGATTTAGATGAGGAGACTGAACGTGGGTAGAATCCCGTTAGAACTTGTGAATGAATTGATATGTTATTGAGGTTTCTGATCAAGAGCAACAATTACAAAGAGGGTTCTGAATAATAATGATTGAATAACGTGATTACAAGAGAAAGAAAAAGTATTCTATTTCGTAACTAGCTCTCTCCGAGGTTGAAGAAGATGCCTTATGTTCTCTCTTCTTTCTTGTTTTTAGAGTTGTTCCCAAAACCTAAAAGTATCGTAACCTCTTCTGATTTCTTCTCCTTAACTTCCGAGATTCGCAACTACTATCCTTGACCGAGTACTAGACCTCACGACTAAGTATCTGGAACCTGGTCTTTTAGCCTTCTATTTCCGCCACCTTAGCGGGTCCAAACCTCTTTTGTAGACGAGACCTGATTTAAATATGTTGGTTGCCTTTACCTTCTTTTGATTCTGATTCTTATCATATTGGGCCTTTGCGAAATGGTCCTGACGAAAAACCCGATAGATTCCTTTTCAGAGCCTAAACCTGAAGTTGTGATGGACTTCTAGCAGATGGGCCGAATCCAGGCCCAACAGTAGCTAAGGAGGTTTTTGGATTAGGGGGTTCATTATTGAACTAGGTGTAGTTCCTAGTATTTTTGGCCCTGTCGATCTGTATTCTGATAATAATGGAGTCATTGCAACAGAGAAATAACATAAATCTCACCAGAAATCCAAACACATTCAAAGACGTTATCACCTCATTTGCGAGATTATTGATAGAGGAGATGTGAAGATTAGAAGAGTTCCAACAAACGCAAATGTTGTTGATCCTTTGGCAAAACCTCTTCTGCAATATAAGCATGAGAGTCATAATGTTGTAGTTGACATTAGATTTTTAAAGATGTGATCTTAATTCTAGTGAGAGGTTTTATTTTAAGATATGATGTTCATGTTTACATACATTTGATATATTAAACATACATTTGGTATTATTTAATTATTGGATAATTTAATAATAGTCCCAAAATAATATATCTTTTTTATAGGTCATCAAGTAGATGACTTAATCATGAAACCTTGTAAGTGATATATGACATAAATTATTATAGTCCATATTGAGGTTTTGAAGAGGGACATTAATAATTATAGATGACTAGTATGTGAGGTTACTGATGACTAAATTTCTTAGAATTATTGATCTGTTGTATTAAAGTCAATCACATAGATATATGTGTTAGGGAACACAATATTGGACTGGACCGCTATGAGAAGTCTACAAGATCGTTATATGAATGCCATTAGAGTTTCTCATTACATCTATAGAGTATAGTTTTGCCCTGAGTTCATCGTGTTTCTTATATATGGATTGGTCCGCTTTGACTTTGTCAAACGTCAGTCGTAACAGGTGATTATAAAGGCATAGATTGGGTGTATTATAAACTGCATAAGAAACATGGATGGAACAAGAGAGGATTTATCTCACCTATATAACGGGAGAGATATCTCCTTGCATATTGAAGATTTAATATTGAGAAATGCATGGAGCTCAAATGAGTTGAATGTCAATCGCTTGTTTAATTAGTATAAATCAGAGTCTGGTAAACGTGATTTAGACATATAAGGATGACATTGTTTCTTGTCATATGGCGAGATCGAGATATATGGACAAAATGATTATAGGAATAGCAGATTCCAATACAAGTGGGAGATTGTTGGGAATGTCCTGAAATCTTTTGTACTTTACTCTAAATAAATTTGTAATGTTGAGATTTGACACATCGTGCAATCTTAGGAGTTATGATGTTTTGCTAGAGACCACTGTTAATATTATACAATCCTATAGGGTCACACACCTAAACAAATTGGATCAAAGTATTTTTGGGAGTTTGGGATATTTTATTTATAGTGTTAACTACCTAGATTAACTCTTAAAAATATAAAAATAACTAGTTTAACTCCTCTAATATATGGATTACTCAAATAACTCTAATCTTTTTTTGTAATAGACGAAAAAATCCAAAATATCCAAGATATTATCAAAATTGTCATTATAAATTTAAATTATGCATTATTTCCAATTATTGTTTTCAACTTCCCATATCTTTTTTAAAATATATTATTTCCTAATATAATTCTCAAACCAAAGAAAATCATAAGCTCCTCATTTTCAAATCAAAAGTCAAATGTGTCTTAGAAAAAAAGTATCTATCATCACCACTCTCTTTCTCATGGGTTGCAGTTGATTTCTGAAGGTCTCAAACGTGTTCTAGTATCTTCGCCAATAATCCACGATGACCTTGTGCTCATCAGCTTCGTTGAATCCGCCATCGACTTCTCTGCCGCTGTCACGCCTTTTGTGAGTGTGTTCTCCTTTCTCTTTCTCTTAGTAGGGTTTCGATGCATCGGGATTGTTATGTTTTATTTGCTATTTGGTTTTACTTCATTCTACATGAAGATTTGAATCTAATTTTGTCAATAGATTCTCGTCTCTATTTCTGGAAAAAATTCTTTTTGTATTGTGATAGATTTCTTTATTTTACAGATTTTTTTTTCTATGTTGTTGCAGATTTGATTTCAAACAATTGTAGTTGCAGATTTGTTTTCTATGTAATTGCATATTTATTTGACTCAACCGTAGATTTATTAACGTTATTTCTTTACCTGCATGTTTGTTTATTGGATTCACGGTATGACCTTATCAACCAACATCTGAGAAATACCCACCAAAACTTACCAAAGAAGGAAAAGCTACGGTTCAGAATAGTAGTATTGACCACATTGCTTCATGAACAGATTTGGGATCATGAAAAAACGATTAGGCGAAGACATGTGGGAATAATTTTAACATGACAAGTGTTTCTCAAGCTTTTTTAACTGCAATATTGTGGGCTGACCGAAATTTTCATTACTTATAATTTTTCGATCGTGCTAATATTGTAATGTATTTTTGTTGACTAAAATGATTGTAGTTACATTATGAAATTTACATGATCTCATGTGGGACAAACATAAAAGTATTAATATGGCTTATTAATCTCCACGAGTTATTGAGTATATTACTTTAGTATTTTGCTTTAAGATCCTATGACGTTGTTAATCATTCACAAGTATTTTTATAGCTAAGTATCAATCATGAAGTCAAGAAAAAAAAGAGAATCGACGTGTGAACATGATTGTACATCTTTCAGAGACAGCTATTGGAGTTGGAAAAATTGGATCATCTAAGGCCATAATGTAGTTAGGTTTAGCCTTTAAACGTAAATGAAAGGAAAGGCGTAAAGCCTATGGCAAACCCTTTGATAAACAAATCATTTTTACCCGAGCCATTGTTCAAGTAACACTTACGTTTCTCCAAAAAAAAATGTTTCATAATCATCAAAACATGCGCATTTAATCGATTTCTTATAACGAAATCAAAATGTTTAGGTGTGTTGGGAAAATTTGCTAGGTACTTTGAGGTTGAACTTAAGGAAGTGAGATCGAGTGAAAGATATTATGTGATGGATTCAGCGAAAGCTGTTGAAATGGTCGATGAGAACACTATAAATTTGTTGTTACAATAACAAATTTGCAATAAAAAATTTGAAAATGAATAGCGTGAATAAGTAGGATGATATAAAAAATGTTGATGGAAAAAATATTAAAGGAAGAAGAAGGCGGCGATGGATGATATAGAAAAGGAAGAAAAGACCATGTCTTTTAATTCAACTTTAGGTCTTTTTGCCTAAAATGTCATTTAACTAAAATATATGCTGATACAGGAAAAAAATTTGCGACACCTTTACTGTATCTGCGATATTAAATCTAAAATTGAAGAGCCTTAATATTTGGGTGTTATATTATTTTAAAAATGCTATTAGTGTTTTTGAATATTGTTTTTCGTAGCAACACACTTTGGAATCGAAGAAATGTTCGGGTAGTCCGAGTCGTCCCACCGGACATGAGAGCAGTAGTTGGTTCCTAACAAAAAAAAGAAGCTCGACCGGTGAGAAGCTCCAGCAGCCTTGACCACGACGAGGCAGTCCATTAGTCCCACCGTCCGCATGTGCAATTTTGGTTGTTTCCTTCTCTTCTAGCCCCGAAATTGAAATGGGATAAAAACGAGACATTAATTTTTGTTATAATTTTCCATCCCATTTCTCGTTCCCATGAAGTCTCGTCCCAAAATTCCATTTGCCCACCCCTAGTACCAAAGGTGAGAAGTCTCTTGGTGAGGGTTGTAATGAGTAACAACCAAGAGAGAAGACTTAAACGAAATCAGAAAAGCAGATAGATGGTAGAGAGAAAAAGTCAATCTGTTATATGTGCGGGAAAACATGGCACAAGAAAAGAGAATGCACACAGAAGACTCTAGAAAATCATGGAAACGTAGCATAAGATGATAGAAATTCATCATGTTATTTGTCACAGTGGTAGGTAATCATAAGAATTCTTGGATTTTGGATATAGATTGCCCATTTCATATGACAAATAACAAGAAATTCTCTATGACGTATATGGATGGAAGTAAGAGATATGTTTGAGTGGCATACGATAGGGCATGCAAAATCATTTGTATCGGACAATCAAGATACATATGCACGATGGCGCCATCATGACTTTCAATAATGTAACACATTTTCTAGTAACGGGAAAGAATCTAATCTCTTTAAAAAGAATCTAATCTCTTTAAGAACGCATCATAAAAATGTGTTGAAGGTTGTGACAGATGAGAACAAAGACGTTTTAAATGTATGTAAAGAAGGTGCGACATGGATGCAACTAAAAATTATAAATGAATGTACTTATTGTCTTATAGGGAGTAATGTTGAAGGTAGAGATGCAATTGCATTGACTGACAGCGAGTTCTTTTAAGATACGTTGCAGTAGCGTCAGCGACACAAAAAAGTTATATATTTCCATTTATTGCCGTGTAAGATTTCGGAGAGCAATCATGCGACGTTGATAATAACAAACGTAGCGATTGTTTTTAAACAGTAATTACGTCGCTTGATATTATAGCGACAGTGGCGGCTCCGTTTTTTTCTCCTTTCACAAACGCGGCGACACCTTTTTCTCTCACCACCATGTTATTATATCGTCACTACTTTTGTTTTTCATATCGCTCGTAGTAGTCGCTGCGACTATCAAAAGAACAAGGCCTGAATAAAAAAATACCATTTTATATTGTAGTTTGAAAATATTAGGGAACATAGTTTGGTTGAACTAATCAAGAGAGGTCATCTAGATGGGATGAAAGGTTGCAAGATGGAGTTGTGCAAATTTTTTGTGGTGGAAAAATGGTCCAATACAACCTTTAAAACTGCCAGGCACATCACAAAGAGCTTTTAGACTATATGTATTCTGATTAGTGGGCCCAAAACAAGAAGACATTGCGAAGATGCATATACTTTGTCATCTTTGTTGATGATTATTCCAAAAAATCTGGGTTTACTTCATGAGGCAAAATATGAGGTTTCCGAAAAGTTCAAGATTTGGAAGAATGAAAATGAGAAGCTCACATAAAGGAAAGAGAAACACACATAAAGGAAAGAGAAGTATATGAGATCAGATAATGGCATAAAGTATAGTGATTGAGAGTTCAAGAGATTTTGTGAGGAGCAGAGAATTCAGAGACAATTTACAGTGCACAAAATACCACAACAAAATGGGTCAGTGAGAGAATGAATTGTTGGATTACCGATAACATAAGGTGTTTGAGGTTGAATGTATGGCTTGTTAAAAAAAGTTTTGGTTGACGTAGTAAACATAGATTTCTATCTCATCATAAGATCATCACATAATTCTATGGAAGGAAAGGTAGCGGAGAAAATGTGGTTTGGAAGTGACATTGATCTTCCAAACTTGAAGTATTTGGTTATCCTACATATGCTTTGTAGTTTGAATCAAACATATTCATCTTTTTAGGCTTTAAGAAATATGTGGAAAGATTCAAGCTATGGGATCATGTCGCTAAGAGAAGAGTAATCAATAGAGATGTGGTATTTGATGAGAAACACATATTAAAATAAGCGAGGTCATAACATATGCATGCAATCACTAAGACTGACACAAACTTTGCATAAACACGTGACAAGTCTAATGACACTACATCAGAAGCATCAACTCATGAGAAGTATGCTTAGATATATGAAAGTGGTGGCCAAAATAAGCAAGAGGAAGGTATTTTCAAGGTAGAATTTTTTGTAAATGATTAAAAAGTGGATAAATCCATCGTTTTATTAGAATTAGGCTTATGATGTTTTTATAACTGGAATAGAATCAGATTTTGGGGATAAAAGATGTTTCTAATGGAAAAAGAAATTATATTTTAGGTTTCTTGATAATATTTGGTTTTCTTTGGGGCTTATATAAAAGAGTCTAAGGGTTTGTAAAATCATTTAAAAAATTTCACGATTTTATAAAGGTTAATGTGAAACAAAAGACAAAGGGTATTTGCCTCAATTATGTTCTTTTTTTTAATTACGTCTTAAGATTTTTTATCTTTAACCCATATTTAAAACAATCAAAAGAACCCGTAAAATAACGAGCTAGTCCCCACACTAACACCACCACCAAGTCTCGTTTGTTGTCGTCACTACGATTATCTGTCACCGCCAAGTCTCGGTTGAAAGCGAGATTAGTAAAGAAGTGAAGCCACATATAGCAAGGAGGTGACTCCATTTAGATATATTTGTAAATGGTGCGGTTGAAATGTGTGTTTGAATAGTTGCAGCTTCAAACATCAGCTTGGAAGAGGTATTGTATGTGTCTATATCGAAAAATAAGTAATATACGATCCGAGGTAGTTGTCTAGTCGGTCTCTAAAACTATATCAATCCAAATAGTAAAATGATAATAAAATTGTGAGAAAGAAATGATGATGGGGTATCTCCAAGGTTGCACACATCTTAATATGTCTATGTTTTCATGCATATCAAAGGCCATTTAGTTCATGTTTTCATTGTCTTTAGGTTGTATCTATTGCATTTTTGTATTAAAATTCATCTAGTTTAGGAATCGAGTCTGATATAGGATTTCTCACATTTGTATTGCATTTCTTTAGCATATGTAGGAATGGACCTTGGACAATTCTTGTGCAATAAAACTCTTAACGATCTTCGATTGTGATCCACTTTGATGAGATGATTCTTCTTAGTAAGTATCCTTCTATTATATTTTTTATGCATCCAAAATAAGATAAAGCATATCTAATTTGCTTAGAATATTGTTGTCTCTTTGTTCATTCATCAGTTGTATTCATTCAATCATGTAGCTACTTTTCCGGTCTTAGATTGGGGTAGACAAGCGATTTGATATATATATATATATATGACAATTAAGTTTGGGATTCGTGGGCTCTTAATTCTTCTAAGACGGTGTCAAAACATATAAGATACTTGCATTTGGCGAGCAAACCCCTCAGAATGTAGTTCGAACATGTGACCTCCAGGTTAATCTGAGAGACTTTTTCAACTGGGCCCAACACTTTGTTGGTTAAGACATATCAATATTACGATGGCGTGCCAATCAAAATTATTTTCTGGGAGAGTTGGAGTGCAATGAGAAGATAAAATTAAACATGTCTATGTTATCCTTTCACGAAGGAACCAAAAAGGGATAGTTTCATCGGCGTTCTCTCTCTCTCTCTCTCTCTCTCTCTCTCTCTCTCTNTCTCTCTCTCTCCACATCCCCTTTATATCTGTTAGTTTTCATATGGTTTTCATTGATATTTATAAACGTGGTGTGTTACTTGAATGAAAAGTGAGTCTTGCAGGTTGATTGAGTGGATTGATGCTAGGTCGGTAAGAGAGAAAAATAAGGATGTAATTAGGAGGTTTATCTAAAGTTCAAGTGAAACTTATAGACAAACGTCAGACCAACGTAGGATTGGAAAGCTCAACTGGACAAATTATAATGTTGTTAAATTGAAGTCACCTACCTCTTAGGCAATGGATCAGGTGGCAAAGGAAGGGGAAAAGCTGCATAATTGCTCTTAAAACCAATTATTCTTGCCTATAGGAGTTAAGACATATATGAGACAAGAAATGGGTTCTTTGTTCAAAATTTGGTTGTTAATTTATCCATTGTCTCTTTTTTTGTACAAAGTTCGCATAACATTAGAAACTAAAATATAGAACACATGATGCATTTTCTTACACATTGTAACTATTATAACATGGTCAACCACACTTTCTTTTAGGATTATTTGTTCATATTTCTTTATTCTTACTGTGATTTCTCGTTTCTGGGACCATTCGGTTAGATTGTTAAAGTTTGTTTGTTTGAGATAGTTCACACTCGTATTTTTAAAGCTTTACTTTATCATCTTTTATATGTTACGTGCTTTTGCAGACACTTAATAATTGCTATTACAAGCTAAAGTTCTCCAGAAATATGAACTTTATTCTTGTATTGTTTCCTTTTTATGATACACATTATGTTCTCATAGGAGCTATGGATTCTGTAATTTTATTTTATGTTGTTGTTATAATTCATCATTGACTCCATGTCTTCTTGTTTGTTTTTGATAATGAAAGTATATATTTGTATATAATTGTCTTCAACTGTTTGATTATCATATTATATATGGAATTGTTGAATTACACTAACTAACGTCAAATGAAACAGAGTTTAAAGATCATGAATTTGTGCATATGTGCGGATATTGGCCTAAGGAATATAAAAGTTAATAGTTGCGTGTATATATCAAAACTTATGATCAAGTTTCACTTTTTCCAATATAAAAGGAAGATTTACTCAAGTGACATAACACCCTAGGTACCAAATTAACCTTAGGAAAATTCTTACAAAAAGCTCTTAAAGGTCTTATACTTAGCCATCACTCACTATTTGTACATCACATTCAGTAATAAACTGGATTTTTGAGAGACACCTTCGTAAGGTGGCTTAAGCATGACAACTTGACACTCTACATATAGTTTTGAAATCCTTTTTCTTTTCTTTGTGGTTTCACCAAAAATCTCGCTTACCACCAACATTTTCAAGACTGCACAGTTCCTTATGGTCAAAACAAAGTTAAAGTGCTTTTTGGGGTACGACTATCAACGTGATTACATAAACATAACTAAATAAAATGCACCATAACGAGGGACCATATTTTTGGATAACAACCAAGAAAGGTTGGAAAAAATTCCCAAGTAGTTTCAACGAACGAAACTTCCAAGTGAAACAAGTTAGACAACTAAAGAACAGTTATAACTTGGAGTATACATGGATGACTTGTCCATCAAGAGTAAGAACATAAATGTCATATAAGAAACTATATGAGGATTGGTGTTGTTTAATCAATCATGTGTATCTCTAGAGTTGGTGTAAAGATTATCATTTCACTGACAGTAGATATCTTGGAGAGAAATTATGAATCCTAGTTTTCTCCAACAAATCATTATACTCAACATCATATATAACATCAAAGCTTATATTTGTAGAAGGACCAATACTATGGATAATGAAAATTTCATATCAGTTATTACTTAAACTCATACTATGATAATGTAGCTTTCAGATCGGTAATTACGTATACTTATACCCTCAAGTCTTGGAGAATCAACAACATCATCAGGATCTTCACATTCCCCTCGTAAAGACTCTAGCCTAAAGCTTTTGATGGATTGAGAGTGAACACATACTATTTTAAGTAATCCAGGTACGTGACTATGATAAACTCTTATAGAATTGAACGACTTGATATGAAAGCCTCCAAAATCGAGTCATTGTTATATTTGATGACCTCTAGATGCATAGTCATGAAAGGTAAAGAAACTAAAACAAATTTTTGTTATCAAAGAAAATATAATGGAAAATTACGTGAACCAATGAGCCATGAATAGAGCGAGAGAGACATTAAAACTAACTTATCCTCACCATCTATCTTATTCAAAAGAGTTAGATAGTAAACTCTACCCTTAAGGACATCACTGACCATTGACTCGAATTTGGAATGAAGATGCTCATCAGCCTCGTACATCAACTTGAATCTCTTTATGTCTCCCTCTTTGTTAGACTGTAAAAAACTATCTATGAATCCTAAAAACATGTAGTCATCTTGGAATTGATTGAAATCCAAACTGAAACCAGGAACATTTAAAAAGAGATTTCTCCATCATTTTCACAAAAACTTGGTGCGTACCAAATCTTAAGTGTAGAGCTTAACCTATCTTCCTCTTTGGATTTCTTTGGCTTCCTCTTGCTGACAAAAGTTCTAGTCATGTCTTTCCTCTTGAACCCTAAGCTTTACGTACATCAAAAAAATAAGAATATCAACATGTAAATTCTCTTGAACTAGTAGTTTCACAACAAAAAAATTAACCCTTTGTCTACTTAAAAACCATGAATTTTTTTTAACAAAATCACCTTGAAAGCTTGTTTACTTTGGAAGAATGATGACGACAAGAAACAAATAAAGAAAGGAGACAATATCTCTCAATGTCGCACTCACGGCAAAAGACACCCTCTTTGAAATTGTTTCATAAAAACTCAAATAAAAATGATCACGAACCCAAGAGGCATGACCTTTCAAATTTCATCAACTACAATTTTTACTTTTTTTTATAATGTTTTCATATTGTTGTTTAAATTTTTTTTTGATGAAAAACAATGTAATGATAAAACTAGAAAATAATGGTTTTTTTTTGTTTTATTAACTTTGGTTCTACTAGAAGTCTTACGCTTATTTACTAATAAAATAATATGCTTGGAAGATTTGATGAGGACATCATGAGCATCAAGGATAAGGACGAGAATGCATTGCTTGAACCCGTTGGACCACTTACAAGTGAACGAGTTAAAAGGATCAACGATTCACTTAACAAGTTGATTAAAGAGATTCTGGACAAGGAGAACATTCAGAAGTTTATTGGAGTGTTATATACCAAGTTCAACTCATTCTAAGCCTAATAAAATCTAATAAAGTTTAACAAAAATGAATTATTTTGGAGGAAAAAAAATAGGGATGAAAATGGATTTCATAGTCACCTTTAAAGACTAAGAGTTTATTTCACATTCAAATCTGTATATTTAATTCAACTTTTTATATTATCGGTTGTTTAGCTTTTTCCATGATTATTTTCTTATAAATAAGTTATTCTCTATTTCAAGAAGACATCCAAACTTTTAATCAAAATATATTCAGTGAGAGTGATTCTCCTTTTGTTTTTATGACTATTTCGATCATTCAGTGTGTAATTTTTGAGCAATCAAAACTGGCTTATCAAAGAAATTTTCATATTTTTGTGACACCTCCCTACCCAGGATTGTAGTTGCATTTTACAATAGTATTGGGTTTTGGGTTTAATATACTTAAGGTTTGTTTATCACGAGTTCGACGGTGTGAGATTTCACCACCTTATTTTACATATCCGTTGTGAGCGTATTGGGTCTAAGATTTAATATACCTTAGTTTTGTGCGACGCGAGTTTTGTGAAGTAGAGAATTATCTGGAGACTCTTTCTTGGACGATTTCGCATCATCTGGTATCAGAGTATATATGTATGTTCAATTAGTATGTTCATATTCTATCTGTTTGTTCATCTTCTTTGCATCTACTTCCTGTCTAACCCTTTTGTCTTTCTATACAATCTTCTCATAGTCTACTCATTGTCTTTCTATAATCTTCTGTGTAATCATTTTCTTTTGGGTTGCTTATCATCTTCTAGTTACTATTTCTGATTTCTGCCTATGTTTTGTATTGTTTATTCATTCTGAAATTCAAGTTTGAAAAATCCATAAAAGAAAAGAAAATGAAAAATTCCAAAAAAAAATAAATTGAAAAAAAGAGAGAAAATAAAAGAAAAGAAAAGATTTAAAAGAAAAGTATCAGAAGTTTATGACTATTTACTTTCTAGAAAATTTTCTTATTCTATCATCTTTGTTGTAAAAGTTTGTGATCTATATATTTGTTGAAGACCTATGTACAATCACTACGAGGCCACAATCTCTTTAGTACATTATGTTGGATTGCTATGGGGAAAACATAATGGGGTATAGTGTTTAGTTCTATTAGAACTCTTTAAGAATCACTAGAGAGAAAAAAAGGTAGAGAGTGTGAGTGCATCAGAGGGTAAAATCTGAGTGAGTGTAAATACTACTTGAATAAAACACTTTAGAGTGTGAAGATTTATTTTCTAATAATTTTTTACAGGTTAACATGTCTGGAGAAACCAATAACAACAATAAGAACGAGGAGAAGCGACAACCTACCTATTGTTAATCTCCAAGTTCAAACATTAATGGAAGAAATTCAACAACTGATAAGAGCTGAGATAGAGAGTATACATGAAAGGTTCATCAAATTCTAGAAGCTGCACAACAAAGATAGCAAGAAAATGTGTCTAATCCACGTAGAATAGAAGGAGCTCAACAGATTCAAGGCAGGGATGTTCTTGATGAAAGAGAGGGTGATTATTATAATAATGATTATTCGTCAAGGAAAAGCTCTAGGAGATAAAGACGTGCTTGACAAGCAAGGGATCAAACTGATAACAACATAGGAGGTATTAAGGTCAAGATTCCATCATTAGGAAGAATGACACTGATGCATATCTAGAGTAGAGAAAAAATTGAGTTGGTCTTTGATTGCCAAATCTATTCTAAGGTGAAGAATGTACGAACTGCAGCCACTAAATTTTTTGATTATGCTATTAATTGGTGAGATCAATTGGTGACAATCTGGAGAAGAAATTTTGAGAACGTCATTGAAACATGAGCTGAAAAAAGCACTAATTAGGAGACGATTTGTGAACATCCATTATCATCGAGAACTTCACACTGCACCAAAAGTTGCGTAAATTATCTCAAGGAAATTGGTTGAGAATTATTTCTAAGAGATGATAATACTAATGCTGAGGGAAAATATTGATTAAGATAGAGAAGCTACCATATTTCTTAACGGTTTGAATCGAGATATTAAAGATAGAGTGGAAATACAACATTATGTGGAGTTGGAGGAGATGTTGCATAAGACCATTTTGGTTTAACAACAGCACAAGATGGGGAAACTACATGTCAAAAATATGGTTCAAGTTAATTGAATATGAAACCAAGCTATCCTAAAGAGGAGAAGACAGCCCCCCTAAACCAAATTTTGAATCAAAGTCATCAACGAGCAATCACAAAATTTGTGATAAAACTAAATTTTCTACTATACGTAACTGTGATGTGTAATGCTTTAAGTGTCATGGCAAAGGTCAATATACGAATGAATACCCCAATTAGATAAAAAAAAATGGTGCTTAGAGATGATGGTATGGTATAACTGAAAAACAAGAAGAATATGATTATATACCGTCATTAAAAGATTGTTAGAATTCTGCTACAAATAGAGATTAATTGATTGCAAGAAGATCTTCGACTGTGCGAGCCAGAAAAAAGGAGGATGCTTAGTTCAATATAAGGTATCACATTTGGGATAAAGTATGCAACTTGATTATTAATGTAGGAAGTTGTACAAGCGTGGCAAGCACTACTCTAGTAGGGAAGTTGGATTTACAAAGCAAGAAGCATATTATTGTAATTGAATAGAAGTGGTGAATTTATGGTGATGAGGCAAGTTCTGACAGCATTTTACATTAAAAATTATGAGAATGAGGTGTTGAGTGATGTACTACTAATGCAAGTAGCTCATATATTGTTTGGAAGACCGTGTCAGTTTGATAGGCGAGTAATTTATGATGACTGCACTAACAAATATTTGCTTGGTTACAAAGGGATAAATGTTATGCATATTCCTTTGATACCACATGAGCTTTACCAAAATTAGCTACTGCTGAAACGAAGTGAAGAGAAAAAAGCAATGAGTGACCCAACAAACACTTATTACCACCAAAAAGAGAGAAAGAAAATTTGATAAAACCCAGAAAACTGTGAGAGCAAACCAGTGAGGAAATGATGTGGGGCCAAATTTTACCCTAGTTAAAACCTAGCTGCAAGTGTACAGCATCCGCAGTAATACTTAGGGATTGAATCCACAAAGACTAGAGTTTCACGCTTAGGACTCATATGACTTTGAGTTAAGCTAAGAATGAAATATGCAGGGGGTTTGGAGATTTTTATTTGGTTTTTATCATGATTTAATTATGACAAACAAAATCCTATTCTATATGCTAATGTACAAAGGATAGATCATTTTAAAAGATATGCATCAAACAACAAAAAAGTTAAAGTAAACAAGCAAGAGTTAAACGACTAGGGGAATAAAGTTTCGGTCTAGAATACAGCCACTAAGGTAAATCCTTTTCACTTCTAGGTTCAGGATTCTATTCTTAATATCAAAAAGACCTAGACTTTCGAATGGCCTCAAAACAATAAACACGCATAAAACAATTAAGATTGATTGTTCACGATTCTAAAGTCTATCTACTTTCAAAGCCTACTTAGAAAGGCTAACCAAATACTAGATCCAGCGGCAAGTCAAGCTTTTGGAATGGATACTGCTATAGATCTATTCTCGTACCAGCTTTCGTAGGAAAATAACATTAACAAATGAGTAAAAGTGATAACGTTATTGATAAAACCTAATCGACTAGTAATCATATTCAAGTAAACTCATTGACTCCTTGTATTCTACTGTCTAGCGTGCAAAATAATAGACTAAAAACATGTAAACACGAAATCAATCATGGCAGCAAGAATTCATATCAAAGCAAGGAGAGAGAAGAAGATTAAACCGAGTTTATGGAAGAATATGGATGTATTGAAGATGAGATGGAATCTTTGGAGGCTACACAGGACACGATCCCAAAGGGAGTCGTCCCTGCTTCCTAAGAAAATTATTAAACTATAATCTAATACAACTCTCTCTGCGAAATTAGATGGCTAAAAACATCTATATATAGTGTTCTAACTTCCTGGGACAATTAGGTAAAGAATCAGGCCTTACGACCTAAACAATTTGGGCATCATGTCCAAGGGTATAGAGTTGAGTTCTTGGGCTTTAAAAACTTGGAATAAATCCACTTGAGTCTAGAGAATGTCTGATTCGAAACCCAAATGGTCTTCCTTTTGTTTTGGCCTTTTTACGCACCTTTCATCTGCGAGCCAGCTGGACCAGTCTTCAGTAACATTGGTAGAACTCTTTTTCCACTGCTCCAAATGAGATGAAAACAGTTTTAGATGAAAGCTAATTCAATTCTCTAGCTCTTGTCCAAATTTCATCAAAATCCATTGACGGTAAGGTCTTCTTCCTGGATGATACCTCTGATGCTTAGAAACTGTCCAGAAACTGGCTTTTATCCAATTAGCTCCATAAAGCTCCAAAATGCATTGTTTGACCTGAAATGAGTTGAAACACTACAAATACAAGAAAACTACCTCCAATTGCGTAAAATTGTGTAAAACCACTAAGAAATCTTATCAAAATCCATAGGAAAAGCGGTAAAACACTGATGTTATCAACTCCCTGAAACTTAGCTTCTAGCTCGTTCTCGAGCTAAGAAAACGAAGAAATGAGAAGAGTTTTGAAAAAATGGAAACTTACCTGAACTTCCAGAACTTATTGGTAACTTAGACTGACTTCTAGAAGAAACACCTCATGGTTTAATATCACTATTGATTCATGGGATACAACATCAAATTGACTTTGTACTATGAGCATCTATTCCTAACCGGCCAACCTACAAAACGAGTCCAAAGGAGACAAAGGAGTTACATAAGTAAGTTAGGGTGTTGATGGAGAAGAGGTAAATTCTAGAAAGTATGAGTCCATATTTTGTTCTAGCTTGCTAGTTCCCAAGAAGGATGGGACTTGAAGGATGTGAATTGACTGCAAAACCATCAAAAGTATTACGGTAAAGTATTGACATCCGATTCCTCGTATAGATGATATAATGGATGAATTGCATGATTCTTGTGTGTTTGCCATGATAGATTTTAAGAGTGGTTATCACCAGATTTGCATGAAAGAAGGTGATGAGTGGAAAACAACTTTTAAAACAAAACAAGGTTTATATGAGTTGTTATTGGTGCCTTCTGGACTAACTTATGCACCCAACACTTTCATGAGACTAATTAACCATGTTTTAAGATCTTTCATTGCAAGTTTTGTTGTTGTCCTTTGATGACATTTTGAGCTATAACAAAACATTGATGAACATGTTGAGCATTTGAAACTTGTTTGCTAATACGAAGAAATGTACCTTTTGCACATATAATCTTGTCTTTCTAGGCTTTGTTATGAGTGCACAGAGTATACAGTTTTAATGAAGAGAAAGTGAGAGCTATTCAAGAGTGGTCAAGTCCAAAGATTGTTGGTGAGGTAAACAATTTCCTTGGACTTGTTGGGTTTTACCAAAGATTTTTTAAGGATTTTAGCATCATTTATGCTCCACTTACTGAAGTAATCAAGAAAGAACTAGATTCATGTGGGAAGAAGCTCAAGAAGAAGCATTCTAACCACTGAAGAAGAAACTAATATACACTCCTCGTATGTCTTCACCTGATTTTCTAAAGACTCATAAGAATGAGTGTGACTCTTCATGTGTTGAATTGGATTAGTGTTGATGAAAGAGAAAGTACCAATTCTATACGTTTATGAATAGCTAAATCGAACAACCTTGAACTATCCTACTTATGAATAGGATTTTTTAGCTTTTTAGGCATATTAAACATGATAGCACTATCTATGGCCTTAGAAGTTCGTGATTCATGCTGATTATGAGTCTTTAAAGCACTTAAAGAGCCAAACGAAGTTGAAAAAATGTTATGCACGTTGGGTGTAATTCATTGAAACATTCCTTATGTCATTCAATACAAGTAAGGGAAGGAAAATATTGTGGCAAATGAACTATCTAAAATGTACGCTTTACTTTCTACTCTTGATCTAAACTACTTGGTTTTGAACACATCAAAGAATTGTATTCGTTAGATCTTAATTTCAAAGATGTGCATCAAACTTGTGAGAAGTTTGTACATGGAAAGTTCTTTAGGCATGATGATTTTTTGTTGCATGAGAACAAAATGTGTGTGCCTAACTATTTTTTGAGAGATTTACTTGTTAGGGAATCACATGGAGAAAGATTAATGGGGCATTTTAGAGTTGACAAAACCATGAATATCTTGTAGGAGTTTTTTTTGCCATACATGAGAAGAGATGTGGAACATGTGGTAGATGCATCGTTTGCAAGCAAACTAAGTCCAAAGTGCAACTGCATGGCATGTATGTTTATTTTCCTATTTTTATTGAACCTTGTATTGATATCTCAACAGATTTTATGCTAGGACTACCTAAAACTATAAAGGAAGAGATATTGCCTTTGTAGGTGTTGGTAGGTTTTCTAAGATGTCAGACTTCATTCCTTATCATAAAATTGATGATTTTTCACATGTTGTTGATTTATTCTTTCGAGAAGTTGTTCGATTGCATGACATACATAGAACCATCGTTTCTGATAAAGATGTTGAGTTAGGAAGTAAGTTGTTGTTTTGAACTACTAGTCATCCTCAAATTGATGGCAAAACTGAAGTGGTGAGTAGAACTTTGGCTACTATGTTGCGTGCTATCATTAAAACTTGGAAGGATTATTTGCCTCATGTTGGTTTGCTTATAATCAATATGTCCATTATGCTAATAAGTTTTCGCCTTCTATATAGTTTATGGTTTTAATCCTTTGATACTGTTGATTTTTTTTTTCATTTTTATCTATCTATGAGTGTGTTAATTTAGATGGAGAAAAGCTAAACTTGTTAAGAAGATTCATTGGAAAGTAAGGTTGAACACTGAGAAGAGGACTAAACAATATCAAAAGCAACCAAATAAATGGCGCCACAATATGATCTTTTAGCTTGGTGATTAGTTGGAGTTCATATGAAGAAGGAAAGTTTTCCATTCCAAAGGAAATCAAAGCTCCTACCAGAGGAGATTGTCCATTTCAAGTATTAGAATACATTTATGACAATGCTTACAAGCTTGACTTGCCAAGTGAGTACAACATAAGTGTTATATGATAATGCTTACAAGCTTGACTTGCCAAGTGAGTACAACATAAGTGTTAGCTTCAATGCTTCTGACTTGACTCTATTCCATGTAGATGATTGTTCGATTTGAGGTCAAATCGCAGCAAGGATAAGGACCTGAATTCATTTCTTGTACCCGCTAGACCAGTTAAAAGAGCACAACAAAAATAATGAAGGATGCACTTAACATGTTTATTAAAGAGATTCTAGACAAGGGGAGCATTCAAAAGTCCATTAGAATGTTATGTATTATGTCCAACCCTTACTAAGCCTAATAAGAACTCAAAACATTCCAACATAAATGAGTTATTTTGGAGGGATAAAGGAGTGAAGAAAATGGAGTTCAAGAGACACTTTTAAAGACAAAGAGTTGTCTTCTCATTCCATTATTTTATTTAATTTTGTTTATTAGACTATTAGTTTTCTAGCTTCTTCATGTTTATTTTCTTATAGAAAAACGTATTCTCCATTTAGAGAATACATCCAAATGTTTTGCTAAAATGTTTTCAGTGAGAGTGATTCTTCTTTTGTTCTTTATGAACTTTTCGATCATTCGGTATGTAATATCCGAGCGGTCAAAATTGGCTTATCAAAATTGAGTTTAAGGTATAATATACCTTAGGTTTGTGCGACGCGAGTTTTTTAAGTCGAGAATTATACTTCCTAGCCACCTTAGAGACTTTTCCTTGAAGATTCTGCATTAAGATTTTTGTTTTGGTTAGTAAAATCTATAATTTTTTAAAAAAAATATTTAAATATATTTTTTAGCTCACTTAACTCAGCATCGTTCCTGCTATTAATATTATTATTACTTTGAAAATTATTAAAAGTAATAGTGACTAACATTAACAAAAAAAAAATCACGGGTAAAAAACTTTACACCGTCTTTGAGCACCTCTAACCTCATTCTGAATCTTAGTCAAAAATAGAAATTTTGTATTAAAATTTCTTCCAACCTCACTCATTTTTAACCCCAAAAAATAGTAAAAGATAGATGTACTCCATATTTAGAAAATTTTATTTATTTTTCAATGGGAAAATGGCTCCAATAAAAAAAAATTATATAACAAAGTAGCTAGTGAATAAAAAAACCATATTGTTTGTTAGTGTTCTCATTTTGTACTTTTGGCAATATTAATTATTTTCCTTTTTAAACATTTTTCTTTTTTTTGTTCTGGAAACTCAAAAAACTCAATCCCCCCATATAGGTCTACCAATAGATATAATCGGACTATTTTTGACATATCACAATCACTTTTTATTCTTTCAACTTTTTACTTTTTTTACTATCCATTCTCAAATTTTTGACATTACAATTTTCTATAATATATAATTAGTTTATGTATTCAATTGATTAATTCAAGATTCTATAAGTAAATTACCCCCACTATTACTTACTTACTTCCTCCATTATAATTTGAACTTTCACATTTTGTTTTATATTATATGTTCATTTCCATATAATTATAATTAAATTTCATATCCCCTTTTTCTAAGTATTGAATTTTTGTACATTGGTCTAAATGTGAAAATAGTACTGATATATTAAAATAGTGTCACATCGTACTGATCATATTATCTTAAATAGTCTGACTATTCGACTTTTAATGTGAAACAGTACATCGCCTTTTTAGTTTACTATATGGTTTATAAATTGTGTGATTAGTTGATTTTTCAAATTTAATTATTAATATAGTAGTCGCTTTCAAAATTTTTAAGTTGGTGTTTGCATATATGGTACTTGATTTAATCACAAAAATAGATTAACGATGACTTCGGTCGATGGTCTAGTCTGACTATGAAAACTAGTGTTGCAACATTTTGTAATTTTTAGTGATTTTCGACTATTTACAAAATATGAATCCGTTTTTATACTTCTATTAGGAAAGCTAGTTTTTTTAGCTTAATTTTTTTTCAATATATATAAAAGTCAATGGATCAATTTGAATTTTGAGCATGACTTGAAAATATAGAGAATAACAAAAAAGAATTTAAAAAAGGCTCACCAAAAAGACTGTTTATTCTTGACAAGGGAAATAATTACACACTTTTTCATTAAAATTATACAAGTGTTATATTCGTAATTTGCTTTGTCATTTTTATTATGCCACTAAATCACCTTTACTAGATTTTAGAATAATACTTAGGAGCAAAACGCATTTCATCTTGAATTACAATATTTTAATAAAAGAAAATAGACTAATACATTAGAGATGTTCTTAGAGCCGCAGTTACTGAATTTACGTGAATAATAATGATAAGTATTAATCAGCTTGTAATTTCTGCCAACTCATTTATCTGTACATTCTTTTATATTTACCTTAAGTTAAATTTTTCATGAACAACGATAAAGAAAGAAATTGGATATTTTCCCCTTAAAACTCTCTAATTCCTTTAGAGTGTTTGGCTTTAAAGAAATTGTGGTTGAAGTTGGGTTTTTTCCCTTAGCATATTTCCACAAAACATCGTCTCATCCACACAAAATAAATATTTCTGGTAAATCTTCAACAAATCTAGAGTTTTTCTACAATAAACCACCATCAGCTTTCAATTTCTGCAACATCTCTCAATTGCAATCAAGCTCACCTTTCTACCACCAACACCAGAATGTTGACTGCTCTAGAAAAAGCCTTACTAGCAATGTCTCTAGAAGAAGAAGATGATGAACCTTACAACCTACCCGACTTGCCAGATTTGTACTCAAGCGAAAGAAACACCATCAACATAATGGGTCATCTTCTCAATCCAAATTGTGAGAAGATGTCAGACTTGACTTGGGATACGCCCATAAAATGGCAACTATATGACCGAGTCATATGAGTTTCTCTCACAAAAGAAAATTTTCAGTTCATATTCCAATACGAAAGTGACCTTGAATGCATTCTTTGGAAGGGCGTTCACACTTTCAAAAACTGGACATTAGCTATCGGTCGATTGGTAGAACATCCTCCTCCAGACTATATTTAACACATATAAGCTTGGGTTCAACTTCAAAACATCCATGTCAATCATTACACTAAAGTTTCTATCACCTCTCTCGGAGAATTTGTTGGACAAGTGTTAGAAGTAGCATTTAAGCTGCTTCAAAATAAATGCTACACCTATCATCACTTAACACATGAACAAGAAATGTCCTATATAAATTCACTTGAATTTATCTTCTTCATAACAACTAAAGGATAAAATAGACCAAATTGCTAAGGTTTAATCTCCAACTCTTAAAGCTGCTTCAAAATAGACCAAACTGCCAAGTGTCAGAAGTAGCATTTAAGCTGCTTCAAAATAAATGCTACACCTATCATCACTTAACACATGAACAAGAAGTGTCCTATATATACTCACATGAATCTATCTTCTTCAGAACAACTAAAGGATAAAATAGACCAAACTGCTAAGGTTTAATCTCCAACTCTTAAAGTCTCATATCCTCTAATTGGTGTTCATGAAGAAAGTCAAGTTGGAGTCAACCCTACAGGTTGACCTCGCATTGCTCCAGAAGTATTGGAAAGAATGCGACATTACTTGTTAACTGCTAACGAACCTTAACGCCTTATCCGTGAAGAATGTAAAGAGCCATGTTATCAGTTTGGAGAATGATCCGATTGGCCAAAAAACAATGCTAATATTAGAGCCCACTCCTATTTTCACCCAAAATTTAGACAAGGGAAAGGGTGCAGTCTTCGATTTTAACACAAGACAAAAAGGAGATGCCTCAGGAAGCTAGAACACAAGAACTCAAGCTTACATCATCTTTTATTCAGCTGGTGCAACATCAACAGGGTTTCTTCACTTCGATCAATCATCTCCCTTAAAAGCTTCTTCAGATAATATCTCTTTATATCTTCTTTCTCAACGTAGCTCTACGGCTCAACGACCAAGCTTAGTTGTAACTAATCCATCCAAGGAAAAGCCATTGAAAAGATACCAAAGAAAGAAACCTAGCAAAAAATAAGACAAAGTTCAGCCTCCAAACAAGCAGCTCCACAAAACACAAATCTGATTGCACTCAACACTCAACAGAGAAAAGAAAAATCACTGATGAAGAGAAAACTCCAGTGAAGGTTGCAAGACACAGAGTTGAAAATGTGATCCCACGCCCTCATCCAAATGACTCTTCTAAGCTGGAATTGTCAAAGAGTGGGGCGTACACACGACTTGACAATTCCTCATCTCAAGGAATTTCATATAAAACACTTCCCTGAGATTCTCTTCCTTATTGAAACAAAAAACTGTAAAAATGTAATCTTAACCTTGCAAATTTAGTTATGTTACGATAACTTTTTTTACTGTAGAAGCAGAGAGTTTAAGCGGTGGGTTAGCTCTTTTTAGAAGCAAAGTGTCGATGCAAATATTCTCTTTGCTAATAAAAATCTTATGGATATAAGTGTTCAATTTGGATATGTCTCTTTTTTTTCTTGCATCTATGGACCTCTTGTCATGAATTAAAGATCAGCCTTTTGGGAAAGATTACTAAGAATAAGAGTAACCAGAAAAGAGAGATGGTGTCTTCTAGACGATTTCAATGATATACTATACAACGGTGAAAAGGTTGGGGACCAAGAAGAAATGCAGCAGCCTTCCATACCTTTGTTGACCTAATACATGGCTATGAGCTAACGGAATTGCCTAGCCATGGAAACATCTTTACTTGGGATGGTATGAGGGCTTCTATGTGGATACAATGTAAGCTTGATCAATGCTTTGGTAACAAGGATTGGCTCAGGTTTTTCGAGCCTCTAATTAGACTTTCTTAGACAAAAGAGGATTTTTTAGTTCACCTATTGTCATCCCAAGACTCATACAGAGGACACTTCAAGTTCGATAGAAGATTCTTATTCTATCAAAATTAAAGCAAAAAACGAAAAATACTGACATAATTTACTATCATTACTTTTTTTTACACTCGATAAATTTGACAATACTCAAAAAGTAATTTATACAATCTAAACATAATATTAAAATTATCAAAAAAATTGTTAATATATATATATATATATATATCATTACATTTTTAAACATATAAGATTTGTTATATCACCGAAATATATATTTCATAATTTTTTCTGCACAATGTGCGGATGATCACCTAGTGAACTAATATAGGTGTTATTATGGAATTATCCATCGCTTTTTCCAATTCCATCGCGCACGTTACATTCTTTCATCTCAAACGTTTACTTCTTTCTTATACCATGTATATTATCTTTGCATATCTCAAGGAACGAAACAATTGCAAATGGAACAACAAGGATTTGTGAACTTCGACTTAGATTGCGAGTTTTATTGTTTACTTATATCATTCGTCTACACCGCAATAAGGAATGGGCGTCCGGGTGCTCGTTCGGATTTGATTCGGATTTATTCGGGCTTTAGGATTAGAGGTTTATATCTCATTCGGATATTTATGAATTTCGGTTTCGGATTCGGTTCATATTTTGATGGATTCGGTTCAAATTTTGGTGCTTGCTTAGACATGCAAAAAAATGAAAAAATGTAAAGGTACCTAAAAAGCCTCAAAATCTAAAAATAAAAACAATAGGCTACATACTAATTTGAAAAATATATGATCTAATACCTAAAATTAACATGAAATTTGTTCGATTCGGGTATTTGGGTGAAGAAACGGTAAATATTTCGAGTATTTCTGGTATTTCAATTACTTTTAGATATTTTTGGATATTTATTTCGGGTATTTCATATAACTCTGGGTATTTAACAATATTTTAGATTTTTTATATAAAATCAAAAAATAACTAATATATTTTTAAATATATTATTGTAGTTCAAAAATTTTTGGGTACCCGAAATAGTACGGTTCGGGTCGGGTTCAATTTATGTTTTTCGAGTATTGAATTTTAGGATCCGCTCAAATATATTACCAAATTCGGTTCGGATTCGGTACCAATATTCAGATGGGTTCGGTTCCATTTTTATGGACCCCTAACCGCAACTATCAGTAGAAGTCTTCTTCATTTATCAAAGAGGAATAATTTCTATTATTTGTTCGTAGTTGTTTATTATTTACTCCATTCTCCAAAGTTATATTTTTTTAATTTTTTTTTGTTTCATAAAGATAGTTTCTTTAGGTTTTTAAAATATTTTTCATTAGTTGATGCTAATAAAATGTAAACTTTAAAAAATATTAGTTGAAAATATTTGAATTAGATGGATAATATTAGTTAATAAGTTTTAAAAAACGTTCAGTTAAATAAACAATATATTTATTACTAAACACGTATGGTATTTTTAATTCATGTAAATGGTATAGAAAATTGTCGATAAAAAAACATAGAAAATCTATCTTTCGGAACAAAGGAGTATTGATTAACAATAAGCTGTCGTATTTCTATCGCTAATAATTAATAAATTATATTCTCTTCGTATCTAAATTTTTTATGCTTTAGAGAAACTTTTTTGTATCAAATTAGCTTAATGGTTTCAAACTTTAATGTAAAATTAATTACTATTATATGTTTTTGACAATTTTTATTATGTAAAATAGTTTATTATTAGTTTAATTTAGATTAAATAGTGTTTTATTTAGAAAAATAGTGTTTTGATAATAAATAGTGTTTTTATTTAGAAAAAATCAACAATTAAATCTATCTTATTAAAGATGAAGTACATAGACCTTTTCATGTGTGAATTTTAAAGTTAACATGTTTTAGAAATTTTATTAAATGTATCTAATAAATTAATATAACTCTAATTAATCATTTATATATTCTAACAAACATATTAGAATATTCCAATATTCTTTTCCCATAATCATTATCAAAATTATAAACAAACACAATTTAAAATCATCCATTATCATCAAATTTAAATATAGTTTGATTCAAATTTAAAATAAATCCATAATTTTAAAATAATTATATTACTTGACAAAAAAAATAATTATATTACAATATTAGTATTTTCTAAATAAAATTTGTTACAAAAATCCAAAAAAAATCATAAAGTGATAAAATTTAGAAAATCTATACAAATTTATAAAAATAATTTATATAAACTATAAAAATTTAAGTTTAGTCATCTAATGCTTTTTCTAAAATACTCTAACGGTTTTGTTTCACGGTGTTTCGGGTATCAGATATTATCCGAGCTGAACCCATACGAGTATCCGCGAAAACGTGAAAGTTCGAAAATCACAAATCTAAATCTGAACCTGGAATTCAATATAATTGAAAATTCTAAAAGTTTTGAACTTGAACGTGAATCCAAAACTCGAAATAACCGAAAACTCTAAACCTGATACTCGAAAAATCTAAACATGATTAATAATATATAAAAATATTTTAAAATACCCGCGCGGTTGCACGGATCGAATTCTAGTAAGTTCTTAATATGTGTGCAAGAACCTAAAACACCAAATATTTTAATAACCATACATGATACTAATTTTTTTAAATTAGATAAATTGTTTATTAAAATTTAATTTATTTTTGTTTTGGTTTTAATTTTATATTTATTCTTTATTTATTTTAAATTCATTTTATTTTACTTGATTTACTTTTTACTTTGATTTTTGAGTTTAGGTGGGAAAAAAAAAGATTTTTGAATTTTTATTTCTAGTTATTCTCGTTTATATTTGAAATTTAGTTTTGTTTAGTATCAATTTTAGTTTTAAATTTAATCATTGATGATAATATATTTGTTAATCACTCAATACATGTTGTGCCTAATTATTATATACTTTCAAATTGTGTCGCTAAACTGCGATATGAACAAAATCTTGATCGGTATTACAAGTTAATGCAAATTTTGTCATACTCTTTTTCAACAGTCCAAAGAAATTTCAATATAGAGAATGGCATATATTCTCAATTGAAGTGTTTTTGGGTAATCATCATCCATATTAATTAAGGATCGATTTACAAAGAAGAAATGGAGTATCTATTTACATTAAATATCTGATGCTAAACACCATGCAGTCATGCACGCGCCCTACTTTTTAAGTTTTGAATTCTTAAAACTCAAAAGGTCACTGCAAGCCACTCTGTATTTATTTATATATGTACGTGCTTCTATCTTTAGCATCAACAAGCAATTAACTCACCTATAGACTTCTCTTCTCTTCTCTGTCTCTTTTCTTTTCCTCAACCAGAAATGGGAGGCAGTAAGGTGACTGAAGTGTCTGAAACTAACAACCAAGCCGAGAACACTTCCCTTTCCGTTGTTGAAACAATTCCTGAAGACCACATCCCAATAGAAGCACCAATTTTATCTTCTTACAATGATCAGATCAGGCCATTGCTTGACACAGTTGACAAGTTGAGAAACCTTAACGTGATGAAAGAAGGGATCCAGGTCCCCACAATCGTTGTGGTCGGAGACCAGTCCTCAGGAAAGTCAAGTGTTCTTGAGTCCTTGGCAGGAATCAGTTTGCCTCGTGGGCAAGGAATCTGCACTAGGGTTCCTCTTGAGATGAGGCTACAACGAAGTTCTAGTTCCGAAACTGAGATTTGGCTAGAGTACAGTGGCAAAGTTGTTCCCACTGATGAGGAGTATGTCGCTAATGCTATTTGCGCTGCGACCGATATTATTGCTGGTGAGTTCTCACTTTCTGAGCCTTAAACACAGTGGCAATTATGCTATATGATATAAACCTATAGATCAGATTCTTAGAATGTGCATGTGCACCCTCTGGAAGCTAGAACCTACTTTTGTCACATACCAGAATATTAGAGTCGATCTGTATTGTATGTATAGTTTGGTTTGTGATTCTTAGCTAGAACGTTTGGTTATCTGTGTTTTCATACTTCTATAGAAGAGTTGAGAATTGTAGATATTCATGTTGTAGGATCTGGTAAAGGTGTCTCAGACATTCCTCTGATCCTCAATGTGAAGAAATCTGGTGTTCCTGATCTTACCATGGTCGATCTTCCCGGCATAACCCGGAATCCTGTTAAAGGACAGCCAGAGGATATATATGAGCAGATTTCTTCTATGATAATGAAGTACATTGAGCCTCAAGAGTCCATCATAGAGTCCATCATTCTCAATGTACTGGCTGCGACAGGTGATTTCTCTACTTATGAGTCCATACGTATGTCTAAGCAAGTTGATAAAAGCGGAAAACGGACTCTTGCTGTTGTCACAAAATCCGACATGGCACCTGAAGGGCTCTTGCAGAAAGTAAGTGCAGACGATGTGAATATTGGACTCGGTTATGTCTGTGTTAGGAACCGTGTGGGAGAGGAGACATACGAAGAAGCTCGGAAGGCAGAAGAGTTACTTTTCAGGACTAATCCATTGCTTTCCATGTTTGACGATGAGATTGTGGGAATCCCGATTTTAGCGCAGAAGCTTATTCAAATCCAGGCGAAAATGATCACTGGTTGTTTGCCAGATATTGTAAAGAAAATAGACGAGAAGCTCGAGAACTGCATCCTCGAATTGAAGAAGCTTCCAACTGTAATAGCCTCTGCAGGGGAAGCATTGATGATATTCATGACTATCATTGGCTCAGCCAAGGAGTCACTCCAAAGAATTCTTGTTCAAGGTGATTTCGTAGAATATCCAGATGATGAGAGCATGCATTGTACAGCTCGCTTGGCTGAGATGCTAAGCCAATTCTCAGATAGCCTGCAAGCGAAGCCGGAGGAGGAGTTGTTTTTGATGAATGAGATCAAAGTACTAGAAGAGTGCAAATGCATTGGATTGCCTAATTTCATCCCAAGATCTGCATTCTTGGCAATCCTTTCACAACATGTGGACGGATTGAATAGTAAGCCGATCGAGTTCATCAAAGAGATATGGGATTACGTTGAAGTTGTTATGTCATCTGTTCTTACCAAACACTCCGAAAGTGTTGAGCAAATTAAGTCTTGCATCAAACGAGCTGGTCGAAATCTGATATGCAAGATCAAGGAACAATCTGTGAGCCGAGTGAGGCAAATCGTAGAGATGGAGAAACTGACGGACTACACTTGTAACCCAGAGTACATGACCGTTTACACACAGAAGATAGCGAATCAAGCAAACTTCATCAGTTATGTACAGAGCAATAATTATTCGAGTTGTTCCCTATCTGGATTCGGTAATGTTGGGATTTCACATCTAAGGAAGTATGATGTGCAAATGCTTACTCAAGCGTTCGACATGAAGATGAGGATCACAGCGTATTGGACCATCGTCGTACGAAGGATTGTGGATAACCTCGCACTGTACATTTAAATCTGTGTGAAGCATCTTGTGAACAGTCAATTTCAGAAGGAGATTGTGGCAGAATTGGTGAATCCCAAAGGAGGAGGAGAAATTGAAAAGATGCTCCAGGAGTCTCCGTCGGTGGCGAGCAAGAGGGGGAAGCTGAAGAATAGTGTGAAGCTCTTGAAGGAGTCCAAGGTCGTTGTGGCCACAATCTTTGATCAGAACTCTGGTTTTGGAGATCGTCTTTGATCAATTGACACCTCCAGCTTTTCTAGTGAAGTCGGGTTGGGTTTTTAGGTTTATCTCATTGGTTGCTTTTGGAGAGTTTCTTTTTCTTTTTAATTACAGATTTTATCGGCCTCTTGTTAATGGTTTTTTCTTTTTGTGTGGTAACGCTAATCTACTAAAGCTTCTACTTTCTGTTATGTTCAAACCTAAAAACTATAACATGTTAAACTTAAAAAATTAGCAATTTAAAAACATATTGGCTCTAGGTTTTGCTCACTTGAACTTTCTGATATCCGATCTCAGCCCAACGGTTTGTTCTTTTCCGGTTGGTTTTTGCGCTCTGCCTTTAGACTCGAATGTTTTTCACATCCTCTCTCGAAAACGGCGTGCCACTAACCTAAGTTGTAACCCAAGTAACTTAACAAATCTATAAATAAATCATTGAAAACCACGCCCAATAACCAATAAACTAAAAACCGAAACCAATCGAGTCTAAAACCGATAAATAATATTTCAAAAGTAAAGAAAACTCCGAAACAGCATCAGTATGCGGACTCGTTAGCCACACCTGGAAGAAGAAGAGAAAAGAGTGAACAACTTGGGAGTCACTCAGTGAGGTGGAGAATGATAGGCAAACCACAAGTCCGCAGACTTGAGCACTTCAACCAATCTAGTCCTAAAACATGCACACACACGAAACCTAATGCACTCAAGAAATCAAGCAAGGCCCTATCCTACATAATATATAATATGGCGACATAAATGAGTGCTCATACACACCACCCGTAGACGCTTCCAGATAGGGCTACCGAACAGCATATCGACTTGCCTCCGCACCCAACACAAACAAAACTCCGGGGTACAGGCCACTGTCCCGATATCCCTGCCAAGCCTACAAACACGACTCTGAGATTACGGGCCTCCGTCCCCGCAATCTCTGCCAAGTCTACTACATAATACACAATATATATATATATATATATATATATATATATAGCCACCCGCAGAACCCGAACGCTATCCCACCGGAACCTCCGGTAACCTCGATCTGCGGGACTTAGTNGTCCGCGGGACCTAGTCTCATATATTCAACTCATTCGTTATATGCACATATCAATCTGGCGTAATTTTCAAACAATACTAGTTTACCCTAATATGACAATTAAGGATAAAACTACTATGTGAAATTAGTCCTAACATTCATCTAAAATCAATCAAGCAAGCAAGACTCCAAACAAACTCAAACGATATGTTTTGGTGCTAGACGAGAAAGAGTGAATAAGGAAAGCTTGAGGAGTATATGGGTCTAGCCACAAGTCTGAACTCTCAGCTTTACTGGCTGACGACTCACCTCTGGAAAGAAAACCGTGGACCTGGAAACCCGAGTTAGACCTCAACCGGGAACCTGCCAAAAGGGGAAACTTGTCCGAAAAGGAACCTTTCCTAAAATGGAAGCTGCCAAGTATGGAAACTTGCCATATTTGGAAACTTCCCAAAAAGGAAACTCGGGACCAAGTCAAAATGGAACGAAAAATATGAAAAGTTGAAGAAAATAACCTAAACTGGCAAAACCGAGCTGAACCTGTTAGATCAGATCAAACCGGCTACACTGGTCGGGGCCGACGACCTAACAGACCCTAAACGATCAAACCAACTAACCTAAACGAAGACTAAAACGGAGAGGAAAGAAACGAAAAGAAAAGAAAAGAAAAGAAAGGAAAAGATAGACTTACTGGAAAAAGTGTCAGCGCTCGCTGGGACGTTCTGGAAAATTGCCCGACACTCCAAAAAGATCTCGGAAAAAGAAGCCCGGGAACTCGCCGGAAAAGAACTTCGCCAGAGGCGGTGGCTAAAAGCTTGTGGGGACTAGCCGGAAAGTTGGCCCCTTGTGGAGAATATTGCTTTGACTAGTGAAGGAAATAAGAAGAAGAGTTATTTATAGGAGGAGGATGGGAAGGAAGTGATGCAATACAAGATGCTCAAGAGACTGAGACTGAGCTGGAGCTAAGTG
>OVAN01002871.1:0-31419 GCA_900406275.1 Anastatica hierochuntica
ATATTCTCATTGGTCCTTTATGTGAATGAATGATAATTTAATAAATAAAAAATTATTTTCGAAATCTCTTAAACTGTATTGTTATGTCCAATATTAACTGACCACGATCGAATAGCCGTTTGCAAAAACTTTTGTGGACGAAAACATGGTGGACAATACTTGATACTACAAGACATGGTGGAAATGGACAAAACATGGTGGACAATACTTGCTACTTCAAGGCATTTTGTTGTAGCAAAATCCAACATCATGTGTCAAACTCAACTGTATGTTCATAATTGTTAGTCCATGAAAATAAGTCATAAAATATTAACAACTAGTGTATGTACAACTGAAATAACATTAGCAACCACATCAATAATTTCTTCCCCTAGTGGAAGGTATTGTTTTTGGTTAGCATATAAAAGATACATAATTGAAAGATAATTTTGTCACTAGTATTTTCTGGATGTCTACATGAGTTTGTCCATCTATGAACCCATGCATGGATATGACCATTACGTGCTTGTTATCCACCAATTTATGTCAATCAATCGTCATATGCATGGTTGCTGCAAAATCATCAACAAAATATATGACATGGAGTATTGTGCTTGACTATAAATCATGGTTTTATACAAGTTTTTCTTTCTCTTTTATAAGCACGAGTATTAGTCCACAAACCGCAATATATCATATCAAACAAATTGAAAGTTCGATAATAATAACTATTTTTATGTAAATTACCTATTTATTTTGTTTGCCTTTCGTATCTTCATATCCATAATTTTCTGGATGCGTGGATATGGCATCAAGGTGTCATTCAAAATCCTATAATAATGGCTATTTTAAAGTTAATTACCCTTTCATCTTGTTTGTCGTCCACATCTCCATATCCATGTTTTTTTGTCTTCGTAGATATGACATCAAACTACTCGACTCCATCCATTTTCTTCTGACCATCCACTCTGTCCTAGCTCTGGTGAATTCTAGTTATGGAAATATACAGACTTTCTTGTTACTGTCTTTCAAACAACAAATCGTCGCAATAATTCAGATCTGCTCAAAATTATCAAAGGCAACTATAACAATTTTAGATATGAGGGTATCTACGTAAGAGAAGTTAAATCTGAGAAGAATGATAACAAAAACTTACCAGATCTAAAAAATCTCGAAGTAGAAGGAGAGATAATGAGGAGACCGATTTTCAAGCCTCGAAGAAGAAAAAACGGCTTACGATTTGTTTAGATATCACAAAATATCACTGAAAATAAAGTTTGATCAAAAATTTTGAGAAGACTTGAAGACTTGAAGAAGAAGACTTGAAAATAACAAATAATAAATTGTTTATTATTTATTAATTCATTTTCTTTTTTTCACAATCTAGTTAGGTTTAGTGAAGGGTTATAGTTACTCAAGGGTGTTTATGTAATTGACTATGATGAAAGTGCTTAAGAGTTGAAAAGTGTCTATTGGTGTAATAAAAGTTACAAAAGTGCCTATGTGTGTAATTTTCTCTTTAATAGATACCCATTTAGGCATACACTTTCTTAGGGGTAAACAAAAAGCTGAATCCAAAAATTAGAAACGAACCCATCCAAAAAAAAGTAAATATTTATTTTTAGTTTTTTTTCCATTAACTTTATGAAATAATGTAGCACAATGGTTTACATTGAACTCCTTTTAAAAAGATTCAAAGTTCAAATCTCACCCTTTAATTTTTTTGAACACGGTAAATTTTGATTTTAGGACTGTCAGTGTATATATATATATTCATGTAAAATACTTAACATATATAAAAATCTTTGTTTTGTGTGTTATATATATGTATATATATATATAAGTAAAAGTTGTAGCGATTTTTCTTTATTTACTTGGATCATAACTTATTCTAAAATTTGATTTGGATTGTGTTTCGACTCTTGATCGTATTTTACAACGTGACAACATCCTCATCCATATTTATTTAAATTTGTACTTTTCTTTTATCTTAGAACCAAACATTTTTTCTTCTGAAAACTCTTATTAAATTCTTAATCATTTAACATATTTAAAAGAAATTTTATTTTTAAATTATATATGGGTAATCCATTTAACCCATTTAGCCAATGAATTTAACATAAACTAGAGTTCGACCCGCGCAACCGCACGAGTTTTTATAAATATTTTATAAATTATTAATTATGTTTATATTTTTCGAGTACAAGATTTAGAATTTTCCGTTATTTCGAGTTTCGAATTCGGGTTTAGGTTCAAAACTTTTAGAATTTTCAGTTATATCGAATTCCGGGTTTGGGTTTAGATTTTAGATTTTCGAACTTTCATATTTCCGCGGATACTCGTATGGGTTAAGTTCGGATAGTATCTGATACCCGAAATACCGTGAAACAAACCCATTAGAATATTTAAAAAAAAAAAAACATAAGATGATTAAACATAATTTTTTATAGTTTACATAAATTATTTTTATAAATTTTTATTGCTTTTTCTAAATTTTATCATTTTATGACTTTTTTGAATTTTGTAACAAATTTTATTTAGAAAATAATAATACTGTAATATAATTATTTTAAAATTATGGATTTATTTTAAATTTGAAAAAAACTATGTTTAAATTTGGCGAAAATTGATGATATTAAATTGTGTTGGTTTATAATTTTGATAATGATTATGTGAAAAGAATATTGGAATACTCTAATATGTTTGTTGGAATATTTAAATAAGTAATTAGAGTTATATTAATTTATTAGATACATTTAATCAAATTTTTAAAATATCTTCACTTTGAAAAATCACACATGAAAATGTCTATGTCTTCCCTTTTAATAAGATAGATGGGTTTTGGTAAATAAAAAATTTTCCGTGAAATAAATGGGTAGGTTCAGTCCGCCCATTTAACTCTCGTATCCATATAGGTTTAAATTGGATCAGGTCGGGTTACCCATTTTGACACTCTTACATTTTTCACAATGGATTAATAAATAATCTTGAAATATGAACGAGGTGATAGAAAAAAGCATTCGATTATAATAAAACATTCACTTGGTATAAATACTAAAACCTAACATGATCTAAACTAAAACCAACTATATACATATTGACAAAAATAACCAACTATACATAATTGATGTATAGCAAATAGTGACCAAATAATTGGGTAGGAATATAGTAGAAGTCTTTGATTATTGATTATAGGAACATGTAAAGTTCATGTTAATAATAAACTTATCTTCTCAAAATAGTGCATGCTATAAACTTTTAATTGGATCCTAAATTAATCAAAGACCAATCATACAAATGAAGACCAATATCCCTTTTTCCATCTGTGCTATCTTCTTTGTTGGGAGTTTGATTGAAGTCATGACCATTTCCGAGTTGTCAATTGTTGCCTCGTTGTAATATTTATTACAAATTACGTAAAGAGGTTCTTTTTCTTTTTTTTTATCAAAACCAATAATTGGTGCAAGTTGCATCAACCAACCCAATTATAGCCCAACGGTTAACCAAACCGGTATCCTATGAGACTATGTTAGTCCGGTTAATTCTTCGGACAAACCGGTCATGACCATCAAGCTAAATGGAGAATGTGATGCTAATTGCTAAGAGAGCAAATACTTAGCCAAGGCAATATCGTCTGACTATGAGTGATTTGTCCGGTTAACTAATTCTTATGCCAAACCGGTCATAACCACGAACACGTACCGCGGCTAAAAGGGGAAAGATCCTAATTTCGTTAAGTAAGAGAACAAATAATTAGCGACTTTGTTAAATTATAATAATAGTACTATATATAGTTCGTTTTCCAGCAAACCCCACGTTTTAATACGGTTTTAGTCAAATAATTAAGTCCTAAATCCAAATCATACCAAGATGATAATTGAAAAGCATCACTAACAAACCATGTGGTGGCATTCTTGGTTTTTACTAGTTAAAATTTAATTAAGAGAGGCCAGAAAAATATTTGAAACGAATCCATGAACGTGAAAACCTTACAAGTTATATGTCTTGTTATGTCCTTCAATTTCATTTCCACTCAATTATTTCCGGCAAATATATGTGTCAAGTGCCTTATTCATTGCACACTGTTTGTGTACTAATGTTTAATGTTTTGTTGTCTGCCAAACGAATGATAATGCATGGCCATGGCCATGGCTTTATTAATGGACATTGGTTCTCAACGCGTACAATTAATTTTGTTTCTTGTCATACATTTTTATGACCCAGTTAAATCAAAGATCAAATAGTAGTTTGTTTTATGGATAATTATAAATAATGACCAATCAAAAAAATATTTAAGCTTTTAACATCCACAAAAAAGTAATTTACCTCTACTTACCCCTTTTTCTTTTTTTTTCCTTCTTCATGAGTTAGTGTTGAGGGTAAGTTAGTAAAATACCCCCACTAGCTAATTAATATTTTTTAAAAACAAAAAACTAATTATTTTTATGGTTTTTAGTAAATTCACCCTTGTTTTATAACATAAAACAACAAAAAAATGCAGTAAAATCTAGTTACGTCATTAACTTATGTTTTGGTTTGGTTTCATATCGAGGTGAAAGAAATATATAAAGTTGTGAATACTTTTTGATAAAAAATTAATTTCTCCAAGTTAGAAACATAATTAAAACCATATATTTCTGCCATATTTTCTACTATTTTTTTTAGCTAACTTAATAACTTGTGAAGAGGTTACTATTCAAAACTTCTTTGTTTAAAAGAATATGGTTTTGCTCCTGGAATTAAATAAGACACAAAGGAAACGTATAATATCATTTTATTTATATGATTTTTCTAAATTTTTCCTTGTAGTTATTTCCATAAAAATAACAGATATAATCTGACAAAAACACAAATAAACAGAAACAATAAGAAGGAAAACAATGAAAGTGAATATTGTGAACACTTATTAATGGGTTAAGGCATTGAGCAAAGAGACACGAGTGCTAATCAAACCCCTAAACACTTTCTCGCTCTCACATTCGATTTCACGTATCGAATTCTCCAACTCCATCATCTTCTTCGTTAGAATCTTTACTTCTTCGTTCTTCTTCTTGCTTAATCCACTCAAGCTCTTCTCCCCAACTTGCTTCATCTCTACGATACCTTCTTCGTCTCTTTCCTTTCTCTCTGATCTCTGAAGAAACCCAATAAACGGCGTCGTTTTACTCGACCGGAAAGATAAGTTGACACCGTTAAATAGTGCGACTGAAACCAAGACGGTGGCTTCGATGACGTCACTTATAACTGACGCCAGCTCAGCGTCACCGTATGATCCACCGTTCAGGATGCTCACGTGGACGTTCTGGTGTTTTGTCTTCGGTTCGCGGATCGATGACGTAAGTTTACCGATATCTCTCGCGAGAGATCGGCGAGATTTTAGGTATGACGCCATTTTCTCATCGTCTTTTTTCCGGAGAGCGACTTGAGCGGCGGATTGGTGCTCACGGAGGCAAAGGATCGATGTTCGGAAGATTCCGTAGGCGTCTACGAATCGGAGTAGGTCTTCTAGAAGATTCTCGAAGAAAACCGGACGGTTTCGGAGAGATTCTTGAGATTGCGGGAGCTGGAGTATATCGGCCAGCGTTTCATGGACGTCCTTGAGGAGGCTAAGACCTTCGGTGATCCAGACGGTGGTGCGGCGGTTAGCTCCACCGGAGAAGGAGAACCAAGATTTGAGCTGAGAGATCTCGTGGTTAACATGAGAGATTAAGGGATGAGATCGGCAGGGGAGACTGATGGATCTTGTGTGGTGAGAGACACGTGGCTTTGGCAGCGGAGTTAAACCGCCGCCTGAAGGTTTGTTTGGGAAAGAGAGAGATCGCCGGAAAATGCCGACCATTCTTGTATGAATGGGAGAGAAGGAGAGAGAGAGAGTTGCGATTTTAAAAGTGGTGAGAGATGAAGAAAGAACGTTTTGTGGATATATATACACAAGAGAATGGTAGGGCCCGCAGTAGCAGTGAAGCATGATGAGATGATGTGCACGTGGGAGAGAGTTAGCTTACTTTATGAGAATAATTGCCTTAACCAACCATAAATTTTTAGTTCGGTTTTAGATGTAATGCACTACAATGTTGAAGGACAAAAAAAAGCATATAACCATCTCATCTCTAATGGTTATTTAGTATATGCAACTATGATAAACAATTTTTCGATCAATGGTGAATAATTATTTACATGATGCATTTTTCTTTGCATATAAGTCTATGTTAAACAATTCTACTGATTAATAGATACAAAGCTTATGAAGTATTCAAATCGTACAATAATATTTGATTTTTTAGTATTTGAGGAAGGGTGAATTTTATAGCAATTAAAAAATTAGTTAGTTTTTAGGATGTACATAAAATATATAAGTATAATATAGAGGACATTTTACAAAAGTATCCGCAATTTATTTGAAACCAAAAACAAAAAAAGAAATGGGGACAAAAGAGTAAAAATATTTTTGAAAAAAATAAAGGTGTAAATTTTTTAAATAATAATTTTTATGAATATATAACCTATTTTCTCTTTGAAGAATCAAACCTTAGAGTTTGTGTAAAAGTCTTTTAATTTTTTGACTATGATATTAGATTTTTGTTTTTATTTGAGAAACAAATGTCTTTTCAAAAATATATAAAAATTTATCCCAATAGACAACATTATGTTAAAAAGATGTCGTTCCCCTATTGGACTCAAGTCGCTCTAATTCGTTTAGAGTCTTTCACTCTTAAAATTAAGGCTTTTTGCTAATGATCATTAGCTGCGTGTCATCGGTGGAAGACAGTGGTCGTCAACGGTTAGAGTTCACACAATCTTGCTTTTGCTACTCCTTAAAGTTCAAAGTAGTTTCGAAGGGAAATAAATTCTTTTCCGGGAAGTGTATATGTTCTAGATCTGATGGATTCTACAATATATTTCGCATTCAAGTCTTTATCCTTAGAGAAAAACGAAGAACCCTTCATACTTCCAAATCTTCCGGAGTATTGTGCAAGTGAAAGAAATGCTATGAGAATCATTGGTCGTCTTCTCAACCCAGAATGCCAAAGTGTTTCAAATATCATCCTTGATATGTCTAGAAAGTGGCAGCTCTATGATCGTGTTAGAGGAGTTGCTCTCACCAAAGAGATGTTTCAATTTATCTTCAGATATGAGCATGATCTTGAAGGAGCTTTGAAGAAGGACATTCACACCTACAGTCATTTGCTGATGGTTCTGGATCGTTGGGTTGAATCCCCTCCTCAAGATTACCTTCAATTATCTTTGGTATGGGTTCATCTTATAAACATTCCCGTCAACCACCTAACAAAGGCTTCTATCATTACATTAGGAGAATTTGCGGGTCAAGTAAAAGAAGTTGCCTTTGATCATGAGAAGCCTCAAAGGAATGCTTATGTGAGGGTTCAAATCAATTTGGATGTATCGAAACCCCTAAGAAGATACAGACTGTTGGGACTACTTAATGGAGATTCAGTGAAAGTCTTCTATGAATATGAAAGAATCCATAAGCAATGTTATGCTTGTCAACGTTTGATCCATGATCATTCTATATGTCCATATCTTAAGCAGGTTTAATCATATACCTCTGATACAGAGAAAGAGATACCTATGGATGCAACCACTTCCTCTTCTCCCATTTTAAGCAAAAATGATCCTCTTTATGGAGTTCTCACAAAGAGACAAGTGAGAATCAACTCGGATACAGGAAGGCCCCGTATAATGCCTGAAGTGCTTGCAGAAATGCGGAACTACCTGTTGGCAGCTGATGGAACAGAAGGCTGATTAGAGAAAAAAAAGGTTAGGCATTATGCGTCGAGCTTGGATAATGATTTGATGGGTCAAAAAATGACTGAAACTGGAAGCTCCACCCATCATATATCCAATCTCAACAAAGACAAAAGTCCAATTTTTATTTTGGTGGAAAATAAATTTTCTCCTCAACTGAATCAACGCCAAAGCACCCAGAGAAGTTGCTAGCTTCGGCTATCAAAGCATGCACTGCTAAGAGCATGGTACCAGTGTTTTTTGAGGCTTATTATGAAACGAAATCCTTTAAAAGGTTGGCTTGGTCCTCCTCTTAGGGCTAACTCAATGGGAGTAATTGCTGGCTTCAATGAAGTTGGCTCTTCCGGGATTACTCCTAAGCAGAAGGAAAGCATGAGAACACCTGGGAAAAGCATAAGGAAGCTGAAGCAGGGTACTAGTGATGAGGTAATACTGAAGCCTGGAACCACTACAGGTTTTATAGAAAAGAGAAAGTGGTCGGAAGATGATGGAAATGAGTTTGGTTCACAGAGGAAGAAGGATTCAAAGGGGATCCCTAAAGTGGGATCTCCTCTATGTCGATGAGTCTCCTTAGCTGGAATTGTTAAGGCGTGGGGAAAGCAAGTGACTTAACAATTCCAAGACTCAAGAAAATGTGTAAGAAACATTTCCCTGAGATGTTGTTTTTGATGGAAACAAAGAACAAGTGAAACACTTTACTTGATCTGCAAGTTTGGTTAGGATATGACAACATTTTCATGATGGAGCCTCAAGGGTATAACTGCGGTTTAACTCTGTTATGGAAGCAAAATGTGATTGTGGAAGTTCTTTTTGCTGACAAGAGAATTTGGAGTGTAAATTATCCTTTGGTCAAATAGTTTTTTTTGTTTCTTGTATATATGGTGATCCCATTCATAACCAAAAAGTTGTAGCTTGGAAAAGGATTCTGCGTTTTGGTGTAAATAGGCTGGAAAGTTGGTGTATCTTGGGAGATATCAATGATATTTTCCATAATGGAGAAAAGATTGGAGGTCCTCCAAGAAGTAGTGATTCCTTTGCTGAATATGATCAAAGGTTGTGGGTTTTCAGAGTTGCCTGGTCATGGAAATCCTTTTACATGGGATGGTAGGAGGCACAATCTTTCGATTCAGAGCTAGCTTGATAGATGCTTTGGCATCAGATCTTGGTTTACTAAATTTCCAGCATCAAGTCAAAGATTTCTTAACAAAAGAGGCTCATATCATCGTCCAGTGTTGGTTAGTTTAATGGTATCCCAAGATAGTTATAGAGATACTTCCGTTTCGACAGGAGAATGCTATACAAACCAATGGTGAGAGAAACCATTGGCCGAGCTTGGGCAAATAGAGCAAGACAATAGTTGCCTTCTGTTATAGATAAGATGAGATTGTGCATGAAAGAGTTGAGTAAATGGAAGAAACTTAACCAGATTAACTCGAGTGAAAGGATTCACCATCTAGAAAGTGTTCTTGAAGCTATAAAATCAGCTAAAGATCCTAACACTTATCATATGCAGGATTTGAGGAAAGAACTTGCAAGAGCGTATAGAGACAACCCTAGATAATGAATCCTATAATTATCATCGATCTGAAGATGACTGAACTGATAGACGCAAACACTCGAAGTTGGAACATAAATCTCTTGGAAGATTTGTTTTTCCCTGATGATACCAGACTCATTTTGAAGAGACAATCGTGCATCTCCAAACCAGATAGTGTTGAATGGGTACATAACAGATCCAAAGACTACTCTTGAAATTTGGGTACTGGGTAGCGCATAAGCTGAAGCACAAAGAGCTCATCTCTGAAGGTACAACTCAGTCATCTATTAGTGCCATTAAAGATCAAGTTTGGTCCCTTGAAACTGCGCCTAAAATCAAAACTTTCCTCTATAGAGCTCTGAGTTATGCGTTACCTATTATGTCATGTGTGTGGGATGGATGGAGAAGATGCTATCCGTGTGTTATTCACTTGCTCTTTACCGAAAACAAATATGGGCATTATCTCTTTTCTTTCACCCACAAGATGGTTTTCACCAGTCCTCTTTGTATGTACCTCTTCATTATCTTTTAAAAATAGCAAAGAACTTGCAGGTGCTATCTCAAATCATAAGTATCTTCCCATGGATCCTTTGGTATTTGTGGAAGAAAATGAAAAACTTTTTCATTGAAGGGAAAACTTTTCATGTGCTTGAAACGATGGCTAAGATAACGGATGAAGCATATTTTTGGTTCCAAGCTCAAGTGATGGAACAAGAAGCAAATGAATAAGCAGTCCAGGTTGGTACCGAAGCGTGGACACCACCTTCTCATCCTTGGCTCTTTTGCAATGTTGGAACCAATTGGTTAAAACGGAAACTTCTGCTGGGTGCATCTTGGATAGTGAGAAATTTCAAAGGAAATGTTATCTTGCACGCTATAAAATCTTTCATTAACATCTCCTCCCTTTTAGATGCTCGTTTATGCAGTTTAAAGTGGGCCATTATCAGCTTGGGGTCTATCATTTGGATAAAATCATCTTTGCTCCGAAAGAGGCAACATTATGTAAGGCTATGGAACATCCAGAGAGCTGGTCGTCTTTCTCATTCTATGTGCAAGAGCTTCAATCAAGTCTGAGGCAGATACATGATTGGAGATTGGTTAAATCCACTCGGTCCACCAATAGAGGAGCATTTTTCATCGCTCAAAATGCCACCAAAAATTGCTTTTATGCGTCATATATGTCGGTTGGTGCACCTCAATGATTACGCGGCCTTTTTGACAATGGCTAACGCTTTCCCTCTGTTGGTGTAAGCTAACTAACCCATTCGATCACATTTTTGTTATCTAAGATGAATTATGAAAAAGTTTTTGATACAGCTAACAATTTAGGTTTGTATAAACTATGTTTTCTTTAATGCATTTTTTGAAGGAAAAAAAAGACAACATTATATAAAAATTGAAGGACTTAGTAATGAAAATTCAACATGAAATATTTAGTAATGAAAAATGTTAGTCCAAATTTGAAGTAGAACTATTATATTTTGGTGGGGGATTTGATATATCACTAGGGATGATTTTCACTCCGAATATGCAAGTGGTAGAGTTGAATTTTTTGGTATTCTATTAGAGATGTTCTAAATATTTTTTTTTCGGGAGCTTCTATATGTGTTGATGATCTGCTTGCCAATTTTACACAAATTAGTCAAGGATTATAGGTTTGATTTACAAAAACGTTAGATCATTTAGCATTTTACTCACTCTAGAGCCAAATACTTATTAGAACAGAGGAATTGTTATGAAATAGAGAACTCACGTTGAGACTTTAACACAAAACTCTTCTTCTTATTAAGGATAAAACTTACTCAAAACCTTAACAATCTTCTCAAAACCAAAACCACTCAAAGCTCACGTAAAACCTCTCTCTCACAAAACAACAAGAAAAACAACTCTCCTTTTATACTAACATAAGATCTCCTAATTTAACAAGGATTAATTTAAAAGACTAGTTAACTCCTAGAAACTTTAGTATTTATCCTTTAACTAAACCATTACTCGGTTTAGCTACTTCTTAACCGATGAAACCATAACTCGGTTTGTCTTTCTTGTTGTTCACGTAACTTCAAGCTTATTTCAACATACTCCCCCGTAAGCTTGAAGTCGATTTGCTCAGGTCTCGAATTCCTATCAGGTCCCTCATCTCTTTGAATTTTGTTCTTCCAAGTGCTTTCGTCATGATGTCAGCCTTCTGTTCATTACTTGGTACATGTTCAACTTCAACTCGGTCGTTTTCAACACATTCCCGAATGAAATGATACCTTCATTGTATATGTTTACTACGTCCGTGGAAGACAGGGTTTTTAGTGAGTGATATTGCCGACATGTTGTCTACCTTAATCACCACTGTATCACTTGTTGATCCAACCACTTCAGAGAGCAAATCATGCAGCCAAATAGCTTGCTTCTCAGCCTCCGTTACTGCCATATACTCAGCCTCACATGATGATAGAGCTACCGTGTCTTGCTTCTGCAAGCACCATGAGATTGGACACTTGTTAAGATAGAACACATACCCGGAGGTGCTTCTACCATCATCATCATCAACGTTTTGCGAGCTATCGCTATATCCTGTCAAAGTCCTATCAACTCCATGTGTGAATGTCAGCCCGGAACCAAGTGTGCCCCGAAGGTATCTTAGTACCTATTTGAGTGCTGCTCCGTGAGAGAGCTTGGGTGCTTGCATGTATCGGCTCAAAATTCTAACACTAAATGACATGTCCGGACGAGTATGTAATAGGTACCTTAAACACCCTATGGTTCTTCGGTACCTAGTCTCATCAATCGCATCTTCCTTTTGAGATTTCGACAGCTTCACGTTCATCTCCATAGGTATATGAGAGAGATTGCAACTTTCTAATCCAAGTTCCTCAAGGATTCTTGAGGCATATCTTTCTTGCTTCAATGTTATTCCTCCAGCATGTTGCAAGACCTCAATACCAAGGAAGTACGTCAATCTTCCTAAGTCACTCATCTCGAACTTGTTTGACATCTCACTCTTAAACTCTTTGATCTTCTTTAGGCAAGATCCTGTCACCAAAAGATCGTCTACATACACTGCCAAAACAAGTGAGCTCTCGTGTTCTTCCTTTTGATAAACCGAAGGTTCTTTTGAGCATCTAACAAAGCCAAGCTCCTTTAGTATCTTATTTAGCTTAATGTTCCACGCCCTAGGTGCTTGTTTAAGACCATAGAGTGCCTTGGATAGTTTGTATACCTTTTCTTCACTGCCTTTAATCTCAAACCCTTCAGGTTGTAGAACATAAACCTCTTCCTTAAGTTCTCCATGAAGGAAAGCCATTTTCACATCTAAATGATGTGTACTTCCCACCCTGTTGAGGCTGCGATAGCTAGGATAAGGCGTACAGACTCGATTCGAGCAACAGGCGCGAAAACTTCATCATAGTCAATACCAAGTCGTTGTACATATCCTTTAGCAACTAACCGCGCCTTGTACTTGTTCACACTTCCATCTGGATTTCTTTTGATCTTAAAAATCCATTTTAAACCAATAGGCTTTACTCCAGCAGGTAAATCAACTAAACTCCAAGTATGATTCCTCTCGATAGATGAGATCTCATCTTCACATGCGTCAACCCAAACTTTCAACTTCCTAGCTTCTTCATAGCTCCATGGTTCATCATTAATCGTCATAAGGAGAATCTCACCCTCGGCCTCTGCTAAAAGTATGTAATCTGATAGATACTCGGGTTTAGTCCTTTCCCTTGTAGATCTTCTTAACACTGGTTGACCATATTCTACATCTTCTACTACTTCTTCATTGTGAACATCTTCCGCCACTTCTTCTTCTTCAGAACTGGATATCGTTTCTGGTTCTGCTTTCACCATCACATCACGGTTTTCAAGCTCTATTTCTCTCTGTTTTTCATTGTTATGTTCTGTTTCATGTTCTGTTTCTACTATTCTTTCGAGACTTGATAAGCCACGGTTCCCAAACTCACTTGTTCCTATTTCAAAAGAGCTAATCATTTCACCATACAAGTCTCCTCCTCATGAACTCCATCTCCATTTTCCTTCTTCAAGAAATTCTACATCCCTACTCACGACAATTCTCTTGTTACTTGGATCGAACATTCTGTATGCTTTGCTTCCCGGTTCAATTCCTAGATGAACTAGAGGTTTGGATCGATCATCTAGCTTTTTCTTAAATGGTGATTCATTTCTAACATACCCTACACATCCGAATACTCGCAGATGTGAGAGCTATGGCTTTCTCCCTTTGTATGCCTCATAAGGAGTATGAGCATTCAATGTCCTTGTCGCCACTCTATTTATTAGATAAGTCGCATGTCTAACAGCTTCTCCCCAGAGATAATTTGGGATATCCATATGTTTTAGAATACTCCTTGTCATCTCTAAGAGAGTGCGATTGCATCTCTCAACAACTCCGTTTTGTTGAGGAGAATAAGGAGCTGTTAGATGTCTCTGTATTCCATTGTCTTTACAGAAATTTTGAAACTCCAATGACATGAATTCACCACCTCTATCTGTTCTAAATACTTTTATATTCAATCCAGATTCTTGCTCAATCATCTTCTTGAATGCTTTGAACTTATCGAAGGTTTCTCTCTTTTCTTGTAGAAGAATAGTCCACATGTAACGGGAGTGATCATCAATTAGCACAAATATGTATTTCTTTCTACCAGCAGTTGAAGGAGTTATCGGGCCACATAAATCTCCATGTATCAACTCTAGTTTGTGAGAAGCTCTAAAAGAAGTGAGTTGTGGGAATGATTTTCGAACTTGCTTCCCACGCAAGAAAGACTCACATGTTTTCTTTTCAACAATGATTCTCGGTATGCCCAGCACTAGCTCATTACTCACCATTATCTTTAGATTGTCATAGTTAATATGACCCAGTCTTGCATGCCATCTAGAGGACTCACTTACAACCGCTGCTTGTAGACACTTGAAGTTCTCAACATCTAGTCTTACCTTATAAAGTCTGTTCTTTCCCCTGGTGGTTTTTACCAAAACATTTTCATCTCGATCAAACAGTAGCAGTAGGTCTTCTTTCATCCTCACTTCAAACCCTGCCTCTGTTGCTTGCCCCAGACTAATTATGATTCTCTTTAGATCTAGGATATAGTATACGCTTGAGAGAATCTTTCTAACTCCATCTTTAAAAATAAATCTTATCGATCCTTTTCCTTTTATGTCTACACGTGAATCGTCTCCAAAATTAACCTTCCCTGTAACAGATTCATCAAGGTCATAGAACCACATCCGATTTCCAGTCATGTGATTACTCGCGCCATTGTCCAAGTACCACAAATTGTCATTCTCAGAGCCGACATCAAGCTCCCTCGGTTTTACCTTCTCTTCATTTAGGAACACGACTTCATGCATCATCAATTCATCCGCGTCTTGTGTATCCTCAACTTTCACTTCTTGAGCTTCCTGAAGCTTGAGTAATCGATCTAGACAGTGTGATGCGTAGTGTCCTAGTTTATCACATCGATAACAAGTAATTCGTGACGCATCTCTTACTGTACTAAATCGTCCCCTTCCTCTGCCTCTAGGAAACCGTCCACCACGTCCACGAGCTCTATAGTTACCATCAAAGTTCCCTCGACCTTTATTCTCTCCATCAAAATTCTTCTCAGCTTGCTGCTCGGTATACATTAGCTTATTGTTGTCCTCAACTTGATCTTCTTCATCATCATTGATCCTTTCTTCATAGGTCTTTAGGCGACCAACAATCTCCTCAAAGCTGGTGGTCCTTAGGTCTAGGACTTGCTCAAGTGAGTCTACAATAAGTATGTATCTAGAACGAGGAAGACCCTTCTAGAACTTCTTCACAAGTTTTTGTTCTTCAATTATTTCGCCAAGGGCTGAGGATTTTGACGATATTTCTGCAATCCTTCCAGCAAATTGATCTATGTTCTCGCCATCTTTCATCTTCAACTTGTCAAATTCCGCCATCAGAGTATGCAAACGTGCTTCCTTTACCCTCTCAGCCCCATATGTCTCAACTTAATCGCATCCCAAACTTGTTTAACTGTTTCGAGTTCTCCAACCTGTAATACAAGGGCTTCTGGTATTGATTGCACAATTAAAGACATAGCTGCAATGTTCTTTCCTTCGTCATCGCTATTTGACTCAACTGCATCCCATACCTTGTGGTATCTCAAGAGAAGCTTCATCTTGATTGTCCATACCGTGTAGTTAGTTGAGTTTAAGAGAGGACACTTGATGGAGAGAGAGCCGGTCTCAACTGTCTGTATCTCCGATGATGTGGTTGCGGTCACAGCCAGACTCTTATCTCCCATCTCTGTTTCTACAACCTAAGCTCTAATACCAAATATTGGAACAGAGGAATTGTTATGAAACAGATAACTCACGTTGAGACTTTAACACAAAACTCTTCTTCTTATTAAGGATAAAACTTACTCAAAACCTTAACAATCTTCTCAAAACCAAAACCACTCAAAGCTCACGTAAAATCTCTCTCTCACAAAACAACAAGAAAAACAACTCTCCTTTTATACTAACATAAGATCTCCTAATTCAACAAGGTTAATTTAAAAGACTAGATAATTCCTAGAAACTTTAGTATTTATCCTTTAACTAAACCATTATTCGGTTTAGCTACTTCTTAACCGATAAAACCATAACTCGGTTCGTCTTTCTTGTTGTTCACGTAACTTCAAGCTTATTTTAACAATATTAGCTAGCTAGATTTGAAGGAGGCCAATCGTTTGTAATAGTTATCTTGTACTATCAGATGTAAGGTGAATAATTAATAAACCAATCAAGATTTAGTGAGTTAATTAAGAAACATAACATATGTTCCATTTCAAGCGGAGAGGGAACACCACGTGGGTTGCATGGTTGGCCACCCTAGCTAAACCGTCCTACTAAATTTGAGTAATTCTCCACTCGGTATATTTGCATTATTTTAATTCTTATTGAAATAAGCCTACTTTAGTTTTCCAAAAAACTATTTCGGTAGGGGTTAAAACGCGTTAGGACAGTTTATATCACATGGTTTCGAAAGATTATATATCAACATGATATGAATAATTTGACCAAACATATATTTTCTGCATTCGGCGCCGAAGTAGTTCATTCTATATCCTCTCATCATACTAAAATCGTATTCTTGAAATGGCCTCTCATCATATATATATATATAAGCCTAAAAGATATACGTCAACATGAAAATGTATTTTCATCAATGATAAAATCAAATTTGAACCTCTACATCCAAATTTATTCACCCAACTTTTTTTCTTGTGCACCAATCACCATACTAAAAGTCTAAAATCTCATTCTTGAAATGTACTTACATATGATAGTCATTACGTCAACTTACTGTCTTTCAGAATCAAAACCAATTAGTTGTTTTTAATATTAACGAAACAGTTAGTACTAAAAGATTATGTGTCTAGTAATTAACAAAACACGAGGGATGAGCTGGTACGTGTCAGAGAAGAGGCAGTTCCAACTATGCATCAAAGGATAAAAAATCACTGTTTTCTTGTTCACGACACTTCACTTTTGTCTTACCAAGATCACGGAAAGAGAGAGATTTGCATAATTTTATAATATAAGTGCCTCTTAAATCGAGTTTTAACTCAAATTAAACACATTAGATAATGAAGTAGTGCAAGCGTGTGGACCTTTTTAAAACGAGTGATTCGGCGTAGATCCACAAACATCAAGAGGGGCCATACTTAATGCTAACAGAATTAGATTTTATTAAGCATGTGGCCTTGATTTCTTGAATTAATTGCAACTAACTGACTTGAAATAAAATGCAAGGAGCCACACTCTGTGATAGGATTTTTACAGATATTTCTCGATAAGTACGTTTTAGATCGATCGAATCATATACATTTAAAGTTATAAATCTTAGTGTTTAATATGTTATGAATCATGATATTGCCACTATATTGTTGCAGGTGGTAGAGATGCGACGTGATTTAATTGGAATATAGATGTAGTACGCGGGTCGGAGACTCACGTTAAAGGTAAAGCATGGATCGACGGATAAGAGTGTTGTTTATTTTTCTAACTCAAAATATTTGATGAGTTTATAAAGAATGACAAAGTCTTTCTCTCTCTAACTAGTCTCTCTTTTGTTCGATGCTCCAAAACTTGTTTCATTCAGAGAATTCTCTTCCTATTTATAGAGTGACCTTCCTTCTAGATCTCTCTTCGCCGACATCGCTTTCTAGTCCGCTTCGCGGCACGGCTCAGATTGGCAGGATTTCCGCTGCAGGGTCAGACTGTCATTTCATATTATCGGGCGTGAGGCGGTTCGTGTGGTCCTATCGAAAATCGATGCGACCAACAAGACTGGTTTCAACTTCAGGTGCACGGGCCGTGTTCCCTTTGTTACTGACTCGAACACTTGCGGAGAGTTTCATCGGGTCGTCGCTTCGTCTGGGGTCGATCTCCCCCTCGTGAGAGAGCTTGAATACACGGACGAGTTTCGCAAGCTCTCCCGAAAGACCCAGGAGGTGGAGTAATATTTCTTTCTCTTTTTCATGTTTGTCCTTTGTTTATTTTTCTAAGTCTCTTTTTGATTTTTCAGTTGGCCTTCCACCAATCTCGTCAACAAATATGATCGGAAGGTGAAGAAACTTAAGAAGTCTATCGAGAAGCGCGACAAAGACAACAAGAGGTTGGAGAAGGAAAGGGGGGACGAGGCGTCGCGACTGAAACTTGAGCTTCTCGAGAAGGAGAAGAAGATACTCGACCTGACGTCCAAGGTTCGAAGGATAGTCGAGGCGGAGACGGGGATGGAGAATGAGATCTTGTCTCTAAACGACCGAATCCAGGAGCTTGCTGCCGAGAAGTCGCACCTCGAGGATCACATGGACGCTAAGATCGATAAGGTCACGAAGTCTGACGAGGAGCGTGTGCAAACGGAAAAGCTTCATTGAGAGCAGCTTCGCCAAGAATACGAGGGTCGTCTGCAGAAGGTTAAGCAGTACCTCGAGGATCAAAAGCGGATCAAGAATAACTACTTCACTTCCAACCAGCTCAAAGGTATTTTGGGCTAGTTCCGACAAAGGAGCACGTGGCGGACTTCAAGAAGGAGAAGGAGGAGGTCGATGCATGGCTCAACGTGCAGGTGATGGCCAAGTTGTATGAATCATACTTGGTTCTTCCGGAAGAGGGGTTACCATCAAGACCTCCGCAAGGCGAGATTGTGTTGCTTCCTTCCGCTTCGTTGTCCGTTATTGATGATGATGCAGGATTGCCTCTCATCGATGCCTCGTAGACTCTCCAGGACCCGACTCGTGATCCAACTGAAGAATCCTAGATGTCATGCTTTGTTTTTCTTTAAGTTTTTCAGTCTTTTTTCTATGAACTTTTTTACTTCTGCTATTTTGTTCTCAAGGTTGTTACGTAGTTGGCCTCGTTGTTGTATTGAACTTTGTTGAAACAGATGTTGCTTTTCCTTTTATTGTATGAATGCTTATTCCTTCTGTTCCAATCTTCTTTTCCTTTGTTTGATGCTTCACGCTTTCCTTGCGACGCTGCCTTCCACCGCGAGGACATGGTTCGCAGGATTTGTAGACTTAACCATTTTTGCTAAGTAAAGTGGGTTCTTTTAGGTATGTGTGGTGTGAGCCTCGCATCCTTTTTTTAACGAGGTCGCGAGTCGGGTCACTAATTTTTAGACTTAGCAATTTCTCCTTGATGTTTGAACGTTTCGTTTGCGAGGCGGGCTTGGCTAGGGAGTGGTTTCAAATGGGCCACTGCGATGAGGAGTGTTGTCACTGCAAAGGGGCGTGGGTGATCAATCCACTGCGTTCATGGGGAATGCGTTGTGCAGGGCGGGCTCGACTTTATTTTTGTGCTAACGAGGTTGATATGTGTTTTGACATAGCCTCGTTGATGCTTGCCTCAATGGCAGATAGTGTGTTTGACACTTAAGGGATTTTGTGACGAAATATATATTTTATAGATATATAGTTGCGCCTCATGAAAGGCTGCCTACGTACCCCGAAGGGATCAAGCCAGTCGTGGTTCGATTTTTACATAGGTAGATAGTGGTCAGGATGGGTATAGTTTGGTTTGATGCTTAGTGGTAGAATCACTTCAAGTTCATCGAGTTCCAAGATTGTGGTACTGCTTCACCGTTCATTTATGTGAGCTCGAATACACCGGGGTGGGCGTTCTTCGAGATTAGGTAGGGACCTTCCCAGTTTGCGCCTAGCTTGGAGATGGGTTTTTCGACAGTGTTTTCGTAGACTTTGCCTAGAACGAGGTCGCCTTCTTTGAAGTGACGTCCCTTGACCTTCTTTTTGTAGTAGCGAGCTGCTTGGTGTTGATAGTTTTGGATCCGTAAGAGTGCTTGATCTCGCAGTTCTTCGGCGAAGTCGAGCTGATCTAGCATCATTTTGTCGTTGACTTCGGGGTGTTGGGTGAGTAGGATACATCGTATTCCTGGCACATTCGTCGGTCCAGATGCCCTTTTTGTCTTCAAGCCTTTTCTTTATTCCATCGAGGATTCTTTTGTTCGTTGCCTCTGCCTGTCCGTTGCCTTGTGGGTATCGTGGGGTGGACTTGGTGAGTCTGATCCTCCATCAAGCACAGAAACCTTCGAACCTATTGGAGGTGAATTGCGATCCGTTATCGGTGACTATCTCGTAGGGGAGGTCATGGAGACAGATGATAAATTTCCATACAAAGTTCTGGACGTCGATGACCTCGATTTTAGCGTATGCTTCTGCCTTTACCCACTTTGTGAAATAGTTCGTGATGATGAGCATATATTTCCTTTGGTTGGAGGGTGGGAGGGGGTCGACGATGTCCATGGCCCATCGCATTAAAGGGTATGGCACAGTGGAGGTTGTGAGTAGCTCGGTTGGGACATGTATCGTATCGTCGTGACGTTGGCACTTTTCACACTTCTGGGAGAATTCTTCATAGTCTTTCATAAGGGTAGGCCAATAGAAGCTGTGATTCTTGACTTGTAAAGTTAATTCTCTTCCTCCGGAGTGGTCGCCTCCTGTTCCCTCGTACGCCTCGTGCATTACTCGAACCGTTTAGTCTCCAGCAATGCATTGTAGCAATGTCCCTATGGCGCTCCATCGATATAGGTTATCTTCGACCATTTTGTAGCGAGCCGCCCTCTTGCATAGGCGGTGAGCTTTCCACTTACCACTTGGTAGTATTTCTTCAGTGATGTAGTCTTTGATCTCGGTGCGCCAATCCTGGTAGCCGAGGTGGGCATTTAGGTCAGCTGACTGGGCTTCAGTCTCGTTTGGAACGAGATTGCTGTCTGGTTCTTCGATGTGGATTGCGCACACGCCTTTGGGAAGATCGATGCTCGATTGTTCGATGCATTCGACTGGTATGGTCCTTCTGACGGTGGGGTCCGACGTGGAGGCTAGTGCGGCTAGGGCGTCCGCTGAGGCGTTCTCACTTCGCGGTATCTTGGTTAGGGTGAACGATTCAAATTATTTGGCTAGGTTTTTAACGATGCTAAGGTAGGCATCCATGCGTTTGTTTTTGGCGTCGAAGTCTCCGTCATACTGGCTCACAACAAGCTGGGAATCGCAGAAGGCGTCGAGGTTCTTTGCTCCTAATTCCTTAGCGAGGCGCATTACGGCAATCAGGGCTTCATATTCTGCCTCGTTGTTTGATGCACGGAAGGCGATTCAAAATGACTGCTCTAGAATTTCGTGCGTTGGTGATTCTAGCTTGACACCTACTCTGGAACCATGCTGACTAGATGATTCGTCGGCCTTTCAGCATCCAGATTTGGGTTTCAGGTTCGGCGATTGTTAGCTCGGGCGATAGCTCGATCAGGAAATTGACAAGTATCTGGGACTTAGCGCTTGTGCAAGTTCTGTTCTCGATACCGTATTCGCTGAGTTCAACTACCTACTTAGCGATTCGCTCAGACTGGGTAGGGCTATGCAGAATTGTTCGCAGGGACTGGTTTGTGAGGACAACGATTGAGTGTGATTAAAAGTATGGTTGTAGCTTTCTGGCTGAGGTGATCACGGCCAATGCCAATTTCTCGAGTCGGATATCCTGCTTTGGCACCGTCGAGAGCCTTACTTATGTAGAAGATTGGGTTTTGCTCACCTCGGTCTTCTCGAACTAAGACACCGTTGACCGAAGCCAGAGAGATGGCGATGTACATGTACAAAGTTTCTTGGTCGACGGGCTTGGCCAGGATCAGTGCGATAGAGAGGTATACTTTAAGTTAGCCGAAAGCTTCTTCGCATTTGTCGTCCCATTCGAAGTGTTTATTCCCATGTAGAAGTTGGTAAAAGGGAAAGCATTTATCCGTCGACCTTGAAATGAAGCAGTTTAATGCTGCGATGCGACCCGTCAGGCGTTACACTTCTATGGTGTTTCAGGGCGATGGTAGTTCAGTGATTGTTGTAATCTGCTTGGGATTCGCCTCGATCCCTCATTGCGTGACATGTACCCCTAGGAATTCGCCAGAGGTGACTGCGAAGGTACACTTGGCAGGGTTCAGGTTCATGTTGTATTGGTTGAGCGTGGCGAAATAGGTGTGCAAGTGGTTGACATGGTCTTTGGCGATAAGCAACTTGACGAGCATATCATCGATGTAGACTTCCATTGTGCGTCCTAGCTGATCTGCGAACATACGGTTGACAAGGCGTTGGTAGGTTGCTCCTGGGTTCTTGAGCCTGAAGGGCATGACTTTGTAGCAGTAGGTTCCACGATCAGTGATAAAAGATNTCATTATCTGGTTGTAGGCCGAAAAAGCGTCCATAAAGGAGAGAAGTTCGTTGCCAGCAGTCACTTCGACGATTCGGTCGATGTGCGGAAGTGGGAAACTATCCTTTGGGTAGGATTTGTTCAGGTCGGTGAAATCGACACAAACTCTCCATTTTCCATTCTTCTTTTTGACGACCACGGGGTCGGCAAACCAATCTGGATACTTGACCTCGTCGATCGAACTCGCTTGCATGAAGCGATCGACCTCGTCGTTTACCGCCTGGGCTCGTTCTGGGTCGAGCTTCCGTCGTTTTTGCTTGATGGGCTTGTAGGTCGGATCGACATTGAGCTCGTGACAGGCGATGCTTGAGTTGATTCTAGGCATGTCGCCGGTGGACCATGTGAAGGTAGACGAGTTCTATTTGAGAAATTCGATGAGTTCGTCGTGTACTGAGGCTTCAAGGTTGGCACCGACGACGATGCAACATGTGATGTCGCTGGGGTCGATGTTCACTTGAAGCACCTTATCTAGCTTTGACGCTTCCTCTCGGGAGGTTTCGGGAACTATTTCTGCGTTTCCGGATTCTTCGATTAGTTCGAGATTATCGGGAGGGGTCGAGATAACACACGAGCGATGGAGTTTGAGCTCAGCTATGAAACACGTCCTAGCCATGCTCTGGTCGCCTCAGATGGTTCGTGTTTCGGTTGGACTTGGGAACTTGAGACACTAGTGATAGGTCGATGGGATTGCTTCCATGGCGTGGATCCAAGGTGTCCTCATGATGACATTGTAGATTGTCGGTGTATCGATAATTATAAACTTCGTGAGCTTGGTCACTCCTCCCAAGTGGACCGGAAGTTTTATTGTTCCTTTGGACATGTTGGTGTCGTCGTTGAAGCCAGTGAGTGGCTTTCTTGAGGGCTTGATCTTGTAATCTTTTAAGTCAATCTTTCACAACGTGTCTTTGAAGATCAGGTCGACGGAGCTCCCCGTATCGATCATCACCTTGGCGACTTCGCAGTTCACGATTAAGAGCTCGATGACAAGAGGGTCGTTGTGCGGACGATGAACCGTTTCTACGTCATGCTCGGTGAACGTGATTTCTTTATCGATGAGACCGGATGGGTCATTGACCCTGTCTACCGGATATTCCTCGACCCTGTCTCTTTTGGGGGCATCATCAACGACCTGTCGGACTTGATTCTGATTTGTGTTGTCAGAATTATGTTGTTGCGGGGCTTGCCCCTGTTCGTTCTGGTCGGCGCGATGCCATGTGTTCTTTTCTTGCTTTCTTCGCGGGGCGGTATGAAGATTTCTCCCTCGCTATACTTCTTAAGCAACAACTCCTTGAGGTGTCGACACTCCTCGGTGGAGTTATCATGGCGCTTATGGAATGTGAAGTACTTGCTGAGGTCGACGTGCACCGCTCAGGGTTGCTTCTGCCAGCTTGGCTGCTGGTTCTGGCTGTTTTCAATGTAATTGACGATTGTCTTCTTATTCTTGATTTCTTTGGCGTACTCCGCATCGTAACGCTGATGCGGTTCTTCATACTCGTCGCCTCGGTCGTGTCGGGAGGGTTCAACTTTAGATTTTTCTTTGGAACAGGTGCTGGCGCGTTTCTTAGCGAGCGCTAGCTTTTCTTCTTCTACCTCGATGAAGAGTGTGGCTCTGTGGAGCGCCTCTTCCAACATCTGAGGCTTGTTTATCTTTAGGTCATCGCGAAAAGCGGACTCATATCAAAGGGCGTTACGGAGGGCCGATAGAGCTGCTTCGTCAGATACTGTGATTCAGGAGGCGACGTCTTTGAATCGTGCAATGAAATCTCGCAGGCTTTCTTTAGGGCCCTGCGACATAGCTCAGAGGTCGGCGGTGGAGTGGCTTTCTTGGATGAACGCCAGATAGTGTTTGAGGAAGGCGGTGGAGAGTTGATGGAAATTATCGATGGAGTTAGCTCTGAGTCGTGAGAACCATCTTAATGCTTCTCCATCGAGGTTCTCTGCAAATAGTTGGCAATAGCCTACGTCGCGTTCCATTGGGTTGAAATGAGCTCGCCCCATTGCGATGCTAAAACTGGTGAGGTGTTGGCTGGGATCGGTGGTTCCGTCGTATTTTGGGATCCTGACTTTTCCTAGGTGCAGGATATGGAAACACGTGATTCGGTCGGTGAACGGGACGTTTTGCGCTTCTCGGAGGATCCTATTGATCTCGGGTGCAGAGCTCACGACCTGGTGAACTTGAGAGTTTATATCACGTAGGTGTTGGCGCATGAGTTCGAGTTCTTTGTCTTTCTCGACGTAAGCTCCATTGTGGGTCTCGAGGCTAGGCCCGAGATGTCTCTCTGTATTTGTGTGGCGATGCTCAATCGTGGTTAGCGGAGCTTCGATGCGGTTCATAGGGGGGAGTGCGCGATTGGCTGCACTGTTGTCTCCGCGAAGAGATTTCGTTGCAGATTTGAGAGAAATTCCCCCTATATATTTCTCGGAGTTATGGGACGAGGCTCGCTAGCGATTCGATAGAAACTTGGTGATGAGGTAAGTGCCTCGAAACGCGCGTTTGTCGTTTGGGGAAGCGAATCGACCCTTTGGATCAGGTCAGAGAGAAGGGCTATGATGTCAGTAGATGGAGGAGGCGTTGCCCCCAAGATAGGCCTCGCGGGAAGTTTGTTGCTCCATATCTCTTTTATTCTCGACTCCGGGGTTTGTTGTTGTTGCGAAGCCAGAGAGACTTGTGCATGTGCTGGTGGAAGTGGAGTGACCAGGAGTGATTCTCTGGCGTTCTCTTGAGATGTTCCGGTTGTTTTCTTGTGACCCGACGATGCTGATTCGGGAGTGATAGCTTTTGCAGCGTTCGGAACGTCGACCCTTGAGGTTGAGGGGTGTGGAGACGACATTGGGTCTGGTCCCTTCGGTACTTTTGGAACGCTCAATAGGGCGGCGTTTGGTTTTCCGGACATTGTCGAAATGCTTTATGCGTATAGAGAGTTCTCATGAGTGTCCCCACAGACGGTGCCAAATGTTCGAGGTGGTAGAGATGCGACGTGATTTAATTGGAATAAGGATGTAGTAAGCGGGTGGAGACTCTCGTTAAGGGTAAAAAATGGATCGACGGACAAGAGTGTTGTTTATTTTTCTGACTCAAAATATTTGATAAGTTTACAAGGAATGACAAAGTCTTTCTCTCTCTAACTGTCTCTCTCTTGTTCGGTGCTCCAAAACTTGCTTCATTCAGAGAATTCTCGTCCTATTTATAGAATGGCCTTCCTTCTAGATCTCTCTTCGCCGACGTCGCTTTCTAGCCCGCTTAGCGGCACGGCTCAGATCGACAGGATTTTCGCTGCAGGGTTAGGCTGTCGTTCTGTATTGTCGGGCGTGAGGCGGTCCGTGCGGTCCTATTGAGGCGGTTAGCTAGTCCTCTGGCTTTAATCGAGATGTGTCAGACTATGACTTCATCGTTCTGTACAAGCGGTCCGCATGCTTTCTCTTCCTTCTGCGGGGTGTCCGTACTTCATTTAATGCGATTTCGTATGATGACGCTTTTCTGTCGGGGCTTCTTATCAGGCAGTCATTTCGGGCCTTCTAAATGGATTGAGTTTATATTGATATGACAAAGCGAACCTCGATTGTTACTCAAGTCTTTGAGCTTTTCAGAGTGAACCTGATATGTTATGGAGGGGTGCTAAACCCACCTCCAACATATATGTTAGATCTCAATATATGTGAAGAAGACACAACATATAATTTGGAATCATACTGTACTAACAAAACTAATTGTATTCTCAAGAATTCCTTTACCAATTTCATCGCAGAACCAGCGTGTTACAAATTCATCCGAAACTAATGTTGCAAAGAAATTGTGATGAAATCATATTAGCTGCTAAACGTTCATCGAAAACACGAATTTATCGCAAAAATCATCGCTATATGTCAACGAAATATCTCATCGCGAATTTTCCTTGTTCACATCTTATTTTCTTTGTAGTGGTTATATGAGAACCATCAAGCAGCCATAAATTGTCTTGCGTTAGACGGTTGGAGAGATATTTTTCCCCGCCAATGAAAAGTTAAAGTGATAGTTTACATATTACTAGGAAAATGTACTTATATTTATACATACATTTATCGTATAAAGTATGAAATGTTTATAATAATTATTTTTCATAAAAAATTATCGAACTTAAAACAACAAATGGTTATGTCTAGGCCTAAGCATTTTATTTGGTTATTTACAGTTTAAGGAGGTGCTAGGCGTTAAAGGCGGACATGACATATTTTCTTGTAAAATTATTGTTAGTCGTCTTGCTATTAAAGAGCATAAAATTATTGTTAGCCGTCTTTAGTCAATAAAAGAAATATTTTTTCTGAAGATTTTGTTCTAATTGGTCTTGAACACAGAGTCTGAACACTTTAGTTAAATATATGAACCGACCAATTTCAAGTATTGAAATTCCACTAAGCAATATGTTCTTTTAGATATGTTGTGGATATGTTTTATGTATTAGAGTTAGTCCTGGGCATAATATCCAAAACTCGAACTCAAACCCAAACCTGACCCGAAAAAATGGGTTCGAGTCGATTTGGTTCCTGCTAAATACCCGAATGGATATGAACGGCTAAGTAGATCGAGTTCGGTTCGGATTATACCCAAATCCGAACTAAAATCCAAACTTACCCGATAGTATATAAGCCTAAAATTAACCCTAAGTCTCATTTTCCTCTTTTCTCAATTTTGTCTTCGCCTCTTTATAGCCTTTAGCGAAAAACCAAACCCAAATCCTAATTCTTCTCCTATCGAAATCAATTCCAGATTTCGCCAAGCTCCTTCTCGATTCACAAACTGGAAGCTTCAACCTCACATGCATCGCCTCAATCTGAGTCGTCGAGGAAGAAATCGCAGGTTAGTAGCTTCTTCTCTTCTCTGATATGCCTTCTCTTCTATGAGTTTTTTCTTCTGTTATTGTCAATTTCTCTCTCAATAGCTTCTTCTACTTCGATATTTCATACTGTTTCTTTGAGTTACGAAGTTTAATTAGGGTTTGTCGATGATTGATTAGGATTACGAATCTGTTAATGTTTGATTAGGATTTCATATTTATTGATGATGAATTAGGGTTTCGAATCAGTTGATGATTAATTAGGGTTTTGAGTCAGTTTCATATATGTTGATGATTAACTAGGGTTCCAATCACTTGATGTTTATTAAGATTTCGTATGTGTTGATGATTGATTAGGGTTTCGAAATGTTTCTTTAGTGTTTCAATGTTTGACTATGTGTCGATGTTTGATTACTAGTCCTTCTTTACACTTACAGTATACAAATTGTGATCAATGTTTTAAATGTCTTTAGGTTTTGTAGTCTTTAACTGATGTTCATAATTCATAATGTTTAAGTGTTTATGAATTGTTATGTGTCTGTTTTTATCTTTGTATGTATTTGTTTGTTAAGTATCTTGTCTTTTTTATTAGGTTTCAGTGTTTGATACTTTGTTCATAGTGTCTCATGTTTCTAGTCTTCGAAGTCTTAAGTTTAAATTGTTTTTTCTGTTGAGTAGATGGATTCATCATCTAATCCTGAAGAAGAAAACAATGGCAAACAAGTTGAAGGAGATAAATTGCATACTCCTGACACCCGAGGCAAGCGTAAAGAAATCCAGATGCAAGTGGAGCAACATCTCAACCAAGTAAAACAAAGAGGATACTTGGTACAAGATCATCTGCTTGGGACCATTTCACCAGAACTGTTGAGAATAGAAATAATTGGCACTACAACCATTGTCATAAGGATTTTGCTTGTCCAACAAAGTTTGGGACCTCCAACTTATAGAAGCATATTCTTATCTGCAAAGAGTACAAGGCTTGGTGTGATTTTGAAGATAAAGTTCAAAAGGGTATCACTAAAGATGGTAAACTGAGGGTTGCTAAGGTGCATGAACATGTCTTCAGAGAAGCTACAAATGAGTTGATTTTCTTAGCAGGGTTGGCTCTGTCTTTCGTAGGCAGTGTGCCTTGGAAACACTTCTGTCTATATATTTCATTATGTTTACTTTTAATTTTCTTTAAAGTAAGTTACATGTCTAACTTCAATGCTTGTTTTTATATGTGTATGTGCATCAAGATAAATATGTACAAGCCTCATTCGAGAATGACAACATCTAGAGACATTGTTCATATGTTTGTGAAGAGGAAGACAATACTTAAGCAATGGTTCACCATGAATAAGCAAAGAGTTTTGCGGACAACAGATATTTGGACTGCTCAAACAACAAGTAAGCTTATGTTTATACTTAGTTTACTTTTTGTTTGATTTTTAAATAACAATTTACTAATTGATTCGTTGTTCATATATAAGATTGCAGTTATATGGTCATCATTGTCTATTACATTGATAGAAGTTGGAGGTTAAAGAAGCTCATCATTGAATTCAGACACATAACAAATCATAAGGGTCAGACTATCAAAACTGTTCTTTTAGAGTGCTTAGCAGAATGGGGGATAGAAAAAGTATTTTATATAATCGTAAAACAATGCAACAGCAAACACTTCTGCTTTAGAAAACTTTCAAACTAGTTTTTCCTTAGTGTCTAGTGAATCTTTAGTCAGGAATGGGGAGTATCTTCATATAAGACGTGCTTCTTATGTTATTAACTTGATAGTGAGAGATGGATTGAATCAATTAGATGTTAATGTGTCTGCCATAAGAAATGTTATCTCATATGTTAGATCAAGTACAAATAGGCAGAAATCTTTTGAGCTAAGGGTTGATTCGGGTAAAATGACAAGGGGTAGTCTTCCTCTTGATGTAAGAGCAAGATGGAATTCTACATATTTCATGTTGTTAAGGGCAATCAAGTCTAAGCAAGCATTTCAAAGGATGGAGGCAGAATACAAGCTTTATAATGACTACTTCAAAGAAGAAGACCTTGAGTCAAAGAGAGTTGGACCTCCTCAACCAAGTGATTGGGAAGCAGTAGAAAGATTAACTAGGTTCCTAGTCATCTTCTATAACTCTACCCTAACAGTGTCAGTCTCTAACATTGTGAATTCACACAGGTGTTACGAAGAGATAGTGACCATAGAGACTAACTTGACTACTCTAAGCTTTAGTCCATATGAAGCTTTGAGGAACAAAGCTCAGGAAATGTGTTTTAAATTTGATAAGTATTGGGAAGGCATGAAGCAAATCAACAAGATGATCATTGTAGCAACAATAATTGACCCTTCCAAGAAGATGCAATTTGCCAAGCTATGTTTTGAGGAGCTGTATGGGAAAGACAATGCATATGCAAAAGAGTTATATGAATCTATCATGGAAGTTCTTAGCAGCTTGTATAAGGAGTATAACCTTAGAAACAAAATAGGTTCTATTGGGCAGTCTTCTAATTCTAACTCATCACAAACCACTCAGTCATCTCAGGGAACTCAAGAACAGCCAAGTGAAAGAATGGAGACAATTGATTTAGGTGATGGTCTTGGATACCAGAGGATTGAGTTAAGGTATAATGAATTACACAATGAGATTGGAGTTGAAGTAAACAAGTATGAGCTAGAGAGATATCTGAGTGAAAGTGTTAAGAATCTAAAACTGCTTCCTGGAGTTGAGTTTGATGTACTCTCATGGTGGAAGGTCAATAGTGGAAAGTTTCTAGTTCTTTCTGAGATTGCAGAAGATGTTTTGGCAATGCAAGTATCATCTGTTGCTTCTGAAAGTGTCTTTAACACTAATGGTATGCTACTAGATCCGTATAGGAGTTGTCTTAGTCATTACATGATTGAAGTATTGATGTGTACATATCAGTGGATGAGACAACACTTAAGATATGATTCAAAGGTGCTAACCGTAGCACAAATGCTTGTTGATGTTGAAGATCAAGATAGTCTAAAAAAATGTAATTTTACTTCTCATTTACATAGCTGTCTATTCTTCTTTTTTCTTATTCCCTAACTGTTTCTTTTTACTTCTATTTTTCAGAATTTGGAACTAATCTTTCGTATCAAGACTAAAGATCTTCAAATTTAAACATTCATGTAAATAGTAAATATCTTTTATAAATTGTTAACTTTTTAGCTACATTACTAACTAATCTTCTCTATTGAATCAGGTGAAGACTGAAGTTGAAGAGGCTGAAGAGCTTTTGCAATGCTTTTGTAATTTATTTCAACTATTCTTCTTTGTTGAACTTGCAACTTTGTAATGAATTGGATGATGATTTGTTGTGTTTGAGTTTGATGATGTTCATTGTTTGATTTTATTGTAACTTTCAAGTATGAAAAATTTTAATTTGTAATATTAGTTTCGGGTATATTAGGTATTGCATGTACTTCAGGTGAGTTTTCAGTATTTCGGATACAAACGACCCAATGTATCCAAAATAATCGAAAAACCCGAAAATATCTGAAATCCGAACCTGAACTCGAATCAACTCGAACCCGATCACACCCGAACCAAACCCGAACTAAAACTACTAATACCCGATTGGGTTTTGAAGGCTTAGAGTTCGAAACCCGGATCCGAACCGAACCCGACCCGTACCCGGTCGGGTTCCCGAACGCCCATGACAAATTAGAGTTATAACAATATGTTCTTTTAGATATGTTTTGTATATTATAGTTAAAAATAACTAATATACATACGTATATAATTGTAATTTAGGTATCTTTGGGCACTCAAAATATTTAGGTCCGGGTGGGTATTGATACATTGGGTATTAAAATTTTGCATTCATACATATATTTTATCGGTTTCGGTTCAGATACAATATCACTTTTTAGATCAGCTTCGCTTTGCTTGTTCGAATCTAGGTATTTAGTTTACACTTATTTACACATGCAAATTCGCGGATAGTCATCTAATAGATAGTATTGTATAGATCTGTGTTTAAATTTGAAAATATGTGGGTGAGCTTACAATAAAATATTAATATGAAACTTATGAAATTTATCTTGATATATAAATTGGTAAAAGACTAAAAGTATATATAATAGAATTTGACTTTTCTTTAAAAATAACCATGGTGATGATACAAACAATTAGAAATATTACATACCATCTTCACCAATTAATTCGGTTTTGGGTTTATTCGACTTTTAAAAATTGGTAACCATCTAGGAACCAACTAATTTCGCTTTGATTCTCTTTCATATTCAATTTGTAGGTTCTTTCAGATATTTACGAGTATCATCAGATATTTTCTATTATCCGATTTAAAAATAATTAATAGTTTAGGTATGTAATTGTATTTTAAACTAGATAGTTACCCGCACCTTGTGCGAGAATAAGTTAAATTATATTTATATTTATTTCAATTTTTAATAGTATTTGATATTATGCCTTAGATGTCAAAAATAATTTTTGAATATTACCAAATTTTTTGAATGCAAGAATCAATTCAAAATAATAATTCTTAACATAATTTTATTTTTTCATTGTTTTTGATTCTAATGAAATCAAATTACATAATTAA
>OVAN01002872.1:0-31410 GCA_900406275.1 Anastatica hierochuntica
CATGTCTCATTAACTTGGTGCAGCAGAATCAGTTTCATGGGTTGCCATCACTGAACCCAATGCACCATTTGGATAAGTTTGAAGTCATCTGCAATACTATCCAGCACAACAGAGTGCCTGCTGAAGATCTGAAATGCAGGTTATTCACTTTCTCTCTGAATGACAATGCTACAAGATGATACAATAGCCTAAAACATGATTCTCTGAGGACATGGGACGAGATCAAGGCTGCTTTCCTTGGTCATTTCTTCACAAAATCAAGGTCTATGTCTCTGCGGAATAAGATTGCAGGATTTTACCAATTGGATGCTGAGAGCTTTCATGCAGCTTGGGAAAGATTCAGAGAATACCTCAATGATTGTCCTCGTCATGGATTCTCATATTGGAATCTCCTTAACATTTTCTTAAATGGTGTTCAGGAGAAGTATTAGAATGTTATAGACACCGCGAGCAATGGTTATTTCATGACTAAGACTGTGGAGGAAGCCTACATGTTAGTGATTAACATGGCTAATAGTCAAGCCAATCGCAGATCAAACTATGATCAAGGTAGAGGAGTTGTGTCATCATATGCGAAGAGAATTGATGATTTGCAGACAAAACTCGATGAGCTAATGAGGAGAGATCAGAAGGAAGTGAATTTTGTTGGTGAGCGATACACCTATTCTTCAAGAGCAGAAGATGGGATAGATGTATCAGGAATTCATGTCTGAGGAGCTGAATGGTGGACAAGCAGATATGAATTACATTGGAGGTTAAGGAAACTTTGGTAACAGAGGTTTCAACCAACAAAACCAGTTCCAGAACAAGCCATATAATCAGAATTAGAGTGTCTTCAACTCTGGTTTTCGGAACAAGAATCAGAACACTGGCTTCGGAAACAGTGGCTATCAGCATAAGCAGTTTGGTTCAGGAGGATTCAAGAACAACTATCAGTCGGGGTATCAGAATTAGAACCGAGGACAGTTTTCTGCGTCTTCTCAAGATAGTGAGCTGAAGAAAATGTTGTGGCAAGTCCTGGAAAATCATACAAAGTCGTTTGCGGACTTGAATCAGAAGGTAGATAACATTTACAGTGATCCCAATAGGAAATTCGAGACGTTGAGCACACACATGAAGTTGCTGGAAACACAGGTTGCTCAGACTTCTGCGAGCAACAAAGCTCCCCCAAGTGTCATTCCAGCCAAACTGGAGAAGAATTCGAAGGAGTATTGCAATGCTATCACAGTTCGGAACCGAATAACGACTGAAAGTTTGCCTATGATAGAGATCGATCAATCCCAAGTTGAGGATCGATCGATCCCTAGTTCTGAAGCCCATAGAAAGTTGCGAGATTTGGCGATTGATCGATCATCTGAGGCGATCGATTGATCAGGTAAAAAAGACAAGGATTGATCCATCCCTGTCCCTGGATCGATCGATCTCTATCATGACGGGAAGTTATCGAATTTTCGCGATGAATCGAAGGCACAGGAGGTTGAGAAAGAGTATGTGCCACCCCCACCTTATGTTCACAATCCTCCATATCCTTCCAGATCCCGTCAAAAGATCAAGGAATGCGAGTATGAGAAACTTAAAAATCTCGTTGGTGAATTACATGTTCGATTGCCTTTCGTTGAGGCAGTCAAGATGGTATCATCTCTTAAGAGGTATATGAAGGAGATTCTCTCATATCGCATGACCTTAGAACAAGGTGTATCGGTTCTTAATGCAGAATGTAGCGCTGTTCTTCAGAATATTACACCGGAGAAATGCGAAGATCTAGGTCCTTTTGTTTTTCCTTGCAGGATTGGATCTCTTACCTTCGAGAGATGTCTTTGTGACTAGGGCTCTGGAGTTACCTTGATGTCGTTTTCTGTCTCACAGAGGGTGAATATGGTGAACTATAAGCCCACGAAGATATCTTTGATACTTGCTGATAGATCAATTCGGAAGCCAATAGGTATTCTCGATAACATTCCTGCTGGTGTTGGGAAAGGCTATGTATACACCGATTTCTTAGTCTTGGAACTTGATGAAGAACCCAAGGATCCTATCATCTTGGGTAGACCATTCTTATCTACTGCTAAAGCAATGATTGATGTTCAGAATTATCAGATTGATCTGCAATTGGGTAAGCTAAATGTGAGTTTCAATCTCGAGAAGTCAACCAAGAATCCTACCATAGATGAGCAAAAATTTTGGGTTGACACATTGACTGAGGTGATTGAGGAGGTTGTGGAGAAACCTTATACTGAGGAGTCTTTCCAAATTTCCTTATCACGAGCGAACAAAGAGGGTGGCTCATTGAGTAAAGGCACACTGGAGATAGCTGAAAAGAATGACGTCAAAGAAGTTCTGGATGGAGACGTTCATTCTACAGTGAGAAAACTCAAGACCAAAAAGAAAGTGAAGCAGAAAGAGCATAATACTGAAGAGAGTTCAGAGCTGACTTTGATCCCTCTAGAATGCGATGGAGGTGCTATTGAGTACAAAGTGAAGCGTAAAGGTAGATTCAGACCTTTCTCAAAGGTCAGGGCCATCATTACACCTGTGTTTAAAGAGAAAGGAGCAGCTGCTATGAAGAAGGCAATGAGCATTATCCTTGAGCTGAAGATTTTCGCTAGTGGAGCTTGCTTCGCGGCGAGTTCCAAGGCCCTTCCAGACTGATCCATCCCACTATAGTCAGGCTCGTGACTTTAAACAAGCGTTGAGTGGGAGGCAATCCACTAGGTAATTTTNTTTCTTTTTCTGTTTAGTTAGTTTGTAGTGTTTTTGGCTTTTGTGCTTTGGATTTTAGTGCTTTTTACTTTTTTCGTGTTTTTGGCTATCGTATTGCAGGAGTCAGATCACCAGGCAGACGGACAGAGATTGACCGATCCCTGTTTCTGGATCGATCGATCCCTGTCTATTTACGTGGCTATTTTACACGATTTCATGTAAGTTTGCTTTTTCCCGTTTATTTTCATTTTTATTTGCTACTTACCCGAGACGGTGTGTGATAAGTCTGGGGGAGGTTACTGATGATTTTATTTTTCTTTTGGTGTTGTTTGAGTCATTTTTATTTCTTTTATCGAGTCAGTTATGGATTGTTTATGTTTCATGATGATTCCAGACTATTATTTCTGCGCATTGCACTTTATTTATATGTTCATTAAGCATTTCATTTGGAATTTTAGCGCAGGCAAACCAGAGTAACTCATGACCAAACTTCCCACCAGAAATCTCTGGAACTCAGACATTTTTCTGAAATGTTATTAACAATATTTAATTTGGTTTACTAATGAATTTAAATGCTTTGATCCAGGAACTTAAATCAGGAATCAAACCCCATCATTCAGGATTACATCCTCATTTTTTTTTCTACCATCCTTTTCGGTAATCTTGAGTGACCAGACTCATCTTTAGTCTGACACCATACCCTTACCTTATCTCCTTGATTCTCCATGCATCTCTTTTTCATCTTATGTGCACACATGTGAAAAATCAATGGGGAGAATAGGGTAGACATGATCCTTCTAATTATTTAGGTAGGATTGAACAAATTAGGTGGTTTAGACACGGTCCTGAGTGTCTGATTTCTCGGTGTTGGGTGTTTAGGTGGTTTAGATGGATATGTTGCATTTATTTATGCTGTATGGGCATTTTAGAGATTTAAAACGTCATTGATATGCTAATTCGAACCAGATTTTCGTTCTTGAACAAAAAACGAAAATTAATTTAAATTTCTGTATATCTGGTTTAGAAATTAGTATTTGCATATTATTATGTTGATTAGATTCACCCTGAAGAATGCACATATTTTGCATAATGTCTTGCATCTTGACGCAACTTTTGATACCTGAAACACTCAAGCCTCACCACTAAAAAGCCTTGCATACCTAGCTTGATTCCCTGATTATGAGTTCTTTGATGAAAAGTTTTACGCCCTTCTTAATTGAATGTAGAGAGTTATTAACATTTAAACTGAGTTTGCAGGTTCAGATTTTAGAGTATGGATGGGCTTGGGAGGTTATGCAATGATTCTTGGAGAGAATGTTCTAAATGTTATGAGTCTTTATGGTTAGCGAAAGTAGCGCAGAGTAATGTTTTCTGAAAGCATGAAGTCCATTTGTTCTTTTAGTTTCTTTTCCCGCAGGCTTAGTCTTCGTTTCCTTTACTTGAGGACAAGCAAAAATTCAAGTCTGGAGAATTTGATGTGTTAGTATTTTAGTGGTTTTACTAAGGTTTTCTACACAAGATTTATGGTTTTTTAGTATGTATTCGGATCATTTTGGCGCAAATTTGTGTTCTTTGTTATTTTTACAGGAATCGAGCTTGAATGTACGAAAAGAATGCATTTTGGATAGATTTCAAGCGTCGAAAGAAGTGTTCGTGAAAAATTGGAAAATACCCAAAATTTTGGACAGGGATCAACTGATCCTTGTACCTAAATCGACAGGTCCCTGTCACGAATTGCAGACCGAACTTATTTCGAATCGGATTGCTATCAAAAGACCTAGACTCGTTTTTCCTGTTTCATTATGAACTTTTAGAGAGTTTTAGAGAGCTTGGAGAGATTTGTAACCTAGGGAGAAGAAGCATCATTGTACTTCGATTCGAGAAGTTTTCGGAACCCTTTTTACTCTTGTTTATGCTAAATACAATCATGTCTCTCATGAATTTGATATGTGTTTTTGCAATATCCATGAGTGAGAAGTCTGTTCGTTGGGTTTAGGGTTCTCACATAGGGATTCATGAATTGTTGATATAGAATCGCATGATTAGGGATTTAATCTAATGGATCTTCATCTATGATTGTTCGTAAAACATGAAATTAAACTGATCACTTAGTTTCTGAACTTAGGTAATTTAACGCCTAGAAAGTGTTTGTTTAAATGCCTGAAAGAATCTTAGATGAGCAATTCTTCTTTAGCCGATGGAAGTTGATGTTTAAGTGAATTGTGAACATATCAAACCTGTTAGTAATGCATGATTAGGAATTGAGATTCAACAGANAGGAAGTAGGTCAGTTCTAAATTAGAATTTGAGTTCAAGAAGGTGCATAACTTGTTCCCTAGTCAATAATTTGAATCAACAATGAATTGTTATCCTGAGAATACCCGATGCCCAACACTTCTCTGATTGATTTACAACCTCAACGTTGCGTGTCTGCCTTTGCTTTCTTATTTCTGATATTTAAACCATCTTACAAAAAATCTTTTTAGCTTTAGCCCGCTGTTTGATTCTACATTCTTCGTGCTACCTTTGGTCTCTGTTGATTCGATCTCGAACCACTACAATGTACATCTGTGCGCTTGCAGTGTTATCTCAGGCGAAAACCTGAGCTATCAGCAGACGACTCGGTTCAAGGTCGAGAGAATCAAAACGAGAACGCCCGACTGAAGAAGGAGGTCGGAGCGGCTTCTCTTCGTGAACAAGAATTGGTGCGGAGTCAAGCGTCGCAGGTTCGCCGTGCATACAGGCGCGAAAAGCGTGAAGTCTCCTCGATTGTAGCCAACCGTTCAGTTCATTTTGCGGCGGACTTTGATCAGTACAAGTGCACTCAGCAGGCCTTTAGAGATTACCGCGAATGTTGTGGTTTGGTGGGCGCTCTGTATCGCACCCAGCTTTCCAACTACTCCTATGACTTCAAGATGGACAAAATGTCCAACCACGTGAAGAAATGCAAGGAAGTTGTGTCTTTGATCCCGTCTATCGAAGATAGGGTTTGAGGTCACTGGGCCTCGATTCTTGTTTCTCCCAATTCAATGGAAGTTGGGGACACCGCTCGGGGCGAAGAAGATGCGGTCGATCAAAACCCGGAATCGTCTAGCGTAGGCAACTTTTCGATCTCTGGCTATTTTGACTACGATTCATGAACGAGAAAATTTTGTACGTAGAGGGAGCATGTTCCCTATTTTAAGTAGTATTTTGGCCAAGTGTGGCCACTTTATATCTAACGGGGTTGGCCGTGTGTGGCTTCGAAACCCCTCATCTTACGGTTTTAGTGTTAATGAATGATGTTTTTCGATTTGATAACGTACGAGTATTGCTACGTAAGTGGAGACAGATTATGAGTTGTCGTCTCATATTCGTTCCTTGAAGGATCGCTACATTCGTTGTTTGTTTTGGGTGCGAGTTTTCGAGAGACTTAGTCTTTCGGATTCTTATAAACGCGAATATAGACGAAGAAACAAATTTTGGGATCTCGTATTGGTCAGATACTATGTCTCGAGATGTTTAAGACTAGTGTGCTGGGTTTAGGGCAAGACCTAGGCTTACGCTCGATTTTAGGGTGTGCGGCGAATATCTCTGGATTACGTTTCCCGTTTCAATTTTGACCTGGTTCCATCTTGATACTAAAGTCTGGGATAAGTTTTCGGCTTATATGACTTGCATCAATCGGGAACCAAGCATCTCTCCAAAGACAATTTCTAAGTCATCTGGAAGTGCTGACCAAAATTTCGGATTTTTTTTATAGCGCGCTATTATCCTAGCTGGATGTATGAGAACCAGTTCTTCGCGAAGAGCAGGTTAAGGTGAATGATTAGTTCGTCCATCGGGACCAATCAACTTGTGCGAAATTCGTACAAGTACTTGTTCTTTTCCCTGTAGGAGTTTGATAGTCTTGCGACTGTTTTTAGAAGTTTTAGATCGAGTTTGGAATTGGGCTTTTCAGAAATTCGCGACGTCTCACTTATTTCGAAAGTTTTTCTTTTTTGTTGCGGAATGTGTCGATGAGCACATTATGCTTGGAATTCGTTAAGAAATGTTTTGTCATACGATTTCTGTTTTCGTGTTATACGAAAAATAAAAAAGAAAAAAATTATTGTCGAAATCGGATCGAAAAATGTCGAGTACAAATTGCGGGGGTATATGAGTATACATTCCCCCACTCCCCCTTTTTTAGAGAGGGGGACAGCTGAACTCTTCTTGCGAAGAGCTGTCTACGTACCTATTTCGAGAATCAAGCCATCTCGTAGTTCAATTTGTTGTCGTAAGTGATTACTCGTTTGGCATAATTGCGTCGGCCGTTTTAGTCTTGACGACTACAACTAGGTCAACGATTCCCTCTGGTGTCGAGGGCGTTGTTTTGTCGAGACTGTTGGGCTCGGAAGCTTGCTTGTTTCCTTCAGATTGAGTCATTTCTTGAATTGACGATTCTGTCGCATCTCTTTCTGAAGTGTTTTTTGGTTGGCACCCGAGTTTTCTTCATTTGTTTGGGTTCGGCCATGGGCGTCATTGCGACTTGTCTTAGCTTATGTTCGGCTAGCAAGCAAAGTCGTGATTGCTTTTGGCATCCCTAGATTGTGGAGATTCTGTTGGGAATTTAATGCCCAAGTGGTATCGATGGGACTGCCTTCATGGCGTTCCCATGATCACGTTATAGATGGCAGGGTGGTCGACGACCGCAATATCGACGACTTTCGTTATCTCCTTGGCTATCAGCAAAAGTTTGATCGATCCAAGAGTCATCGAAATTGTTCCTGAGAAACCCGTGAGTGGTTTTGGTGCGGGTGTGACCTCGGATAAGCCGATGTTCATCCTGTTAAGGGTATCACAGAAGATGATATCGACGGTACTTCCTGTGTCGATGAGGACCCTAGCGACTTCGATATCTTTTATGAGGAGGTCGATCACGAGAGGATCATTATGGGGTTTGTCGATCCCGACAGTTTCGTATTCTTCGAAAGTGACGGCATTATATGCGGTGCCGCTTGCAGTGTCGAGTGGCGTCGGCCAGTTAACACTTGACTCAGCCTTTCGATGATATACTTTTATCGATGAGATAGTGTCGAGAAAGTATTGCGACCCTCCGATGATCATATTCACTCTGCGGCGATTAGAGTCGTTGCCTTTGTCATCAAGCCTCCTTTCGCGTTTCCAATCCGCTTGGGTTCCTTAAGACATTGCGTCTCCTGTGGGTGCTTTCTCGGTCCTAAGTGGGCGATCTATATTGCGTATGAGGTCTTTTACGCTGGTTATCTTCGAGATCTCCCCCGCGAGCAATTTCGCCGTTAACCTTGCTCCGAGAACTTTGCAGTTCGCGGTGGAGTGACCCTTGGTTTGGTGAAACTCGCAGAAGGTGTTTTATTCATCTATGTGTTTTGCGTCCACGTGTTCCCCGACGTCCTACCTTGTTCGGACGGGGAATTGACAGCGTAGTTGTGCGCCGCCGGACATCTTCTCTCTCGTGGTGGACATACTTTTCGTTATGAGGGATCTTCTTTTTCGCTTTTTGTTTAGAAGTTAAGTCTATCGAGGTTGCCTTCGTAGGTTTGTATTTTTGTGATAGAACTTTCATCTCTTCTTCGATGATTATGAAGTCTGCAGCCTTATGAAGCACATCCTGAATAGTGCGTGGTTTTTCGAGAGCTATCCACTTTCTGAACTTCGACTTGTACCAAAGAGTTTTTTCTGAGTGCATCTACCGCCACCTTGTAATGATCCCCCTGACTCTCGACATTACTATCTTGAACTTGTTTATGAATCTCGGAGAGATTTGTCTTCTCTTTGAGACAGGCTCCATAGATCAACGTTGGAAGTTTCTCTATCTATAAACATGGAGTATTCTTTGAGAAATTCCGAAGAGAGTAGATGGAAACTTCTGATGGAGTTTCGTTTTAGGCGGGAGAACCATTCGAGGGCCGCTCCTTGGAGATATTCGACGAAAAGGTGGTTGAAGCATGCGTCTTTCTCGCCTTCCTTGAGCTTGGATCTTGCCATTGCGATCTGGAAAGTCTACTGGTGAGCTTTCGGATCGGAGGTTCCGTCGTACATAAGAATTTTCACTTTCCTGGGATCGGAGACTCTGGTGTTGGTTATGGGAGCAGTGAATGGGGTTTTATGAGCTTCTTCGAGTAGCCTGTCGATCTCTGGCGTGGTACTGGTCGCGTGATGAATATGCGATTTTACCGCTTTGGCCTCTGATGTTGTTTTTGCGATGTAGTCGCGGAGATCGCGAATCTCGTCGAGATTGTCACTAATCTTTTTTTGAGATGGTTGGCTCGTCCTGCGTATGGCTCTGGCTTGCTACTTAGCTTGTTTCTCTTGCTCTACCGAGAAGATATTTTTCCTCTTCTTCCGTCATGGGTTCGCTGAGCTAAGAATCCTTCCGTGTTGCGCAACCCTCAACCCTTCTTGGGTGTACGTCACGTCTTTATCCGTGGAATCAGATTGATCGCTGAAGTCTATGTCAATTTGTTCGAATTCATTATCCTTCGTTTCCTTCTCGTGATTTGGGAGATCTTCCACGTTATTCTGAGGCGCGACAGGGGTGATTACAACGTGGCTTTGTCCTGATGGATTTTCTTGCGCGTTCTGGAGTAAGTCACACGGAGTGGTGAAGTCGATTCTTCTTTCGCGGAGTCTAGTAGCTCCGCGCGGAAGAATGGTCCTTGTCCTCGCAGTTATGGTTTCGACCTGTTTAGCGAGAGAGCTAGTCAGTTTGTCTTGTTTAGCCGACTTCTTTTCGAGAGTCGAGAACATCTTTTTGATCTCCTCGAACACCGCGGTGTTTGCGTCAGCGTTGACCGTGGTGTTGTTCGTCATTAAAGTTTTTTCAGGGTCGTCATTGGCTCTGTCGCCGACATGAGCTGGTTGATTTTTCTTATCGTCTGCAGTCATGTTCGATCTAGCGTTTTGCGGCTGTGAGTTAGATTGATTTGTACCCTGAGCGAATAGGCTCCCTCCTTCTAGCGCCAAACTGTGAGAACCGAAATTCTCATTGTCGATTTTTTTATTCAGAGGAAAGTCAGGAAACCCTAACTTTCCTTGAGGTCCCGGATTACTACTAAGCCAAACAACGATAGATCAAATGTACGAAGAAAGCAGACGAAGAGATAAAAGTAAAAGAGAATCGAAAGAGTATAGAGCAATAGATATCTTATTTCGAATCTGCGTTGAGCGTTACAAAATGTGATAGGTCGTTTCTGCGAGAGATTTTAGTGAGTATCCTAGTTCTAACAGCGTAAGACTTGTAAACCTAATTGGTACGCAGTTTGCTAGCAAAAAACGAAAAATAAACCTAAAGCCCTATGTATGAATTGTGAAGAAATTTCTGTGTGTCCTCTTCATTCTCCTCAGCCCCTCTTTTATATGCCTTCGTAAGCTCCTCTCATTTCCCTTTCCGCCCTAGATTTGAGCATATCCTTCCGCGGAAATATTCTATTTTTCGAGAATATTCCTTATCTTCATGATTTTTCCATATTTATCTTCAGACTTTGACTTTATCGTATTTTCCTTTTACCTTGCGTAGAACTTGGGTAAATTTTTGACGTAGTTGGGCCCATTCTCGTTCCGAAATCGTAAGTGGACTTTTGTCGCATTTTGGGCCTTCGTGGGCCGTTTAGCGACAAAGTGATTTTTACGATTTCTTTCGGCGAAATCGTTCTTCGTACGACTATGCGGTGACGGTTTCGCGAAATGATAAGACCGATCGTATAGTAAAGACAATGTCGGTGTTCGAGTAAATCGCTTATCATTTTATACGATTGATACGAAATTTTTACGAAAAGTACAAGTCTTTACGATTATTGCCGCGAAACTTCAACAGAGACTCCAATTGAGACGAAACAAGAAACAATCGAACTGAGATTCGAGGGAGAAGATGATCGAGAAAGCGTGGTCTAGTCTATCCGTGGGCGACTAAACATTGTCATGGATCTAGTCGCCCGTTGGGCGACTAGACGTGTCATGAGCCTAGTCGCCTGTTGGGTAACTAGAATCTCGTGAAGTCAAGTCGCCCAACGCGCGACTAGACTCGTGAAATGTCTAGTCGCATATTGGCCGACTAGACTATCGAAAGGTTTAGTCGCCCAGCGGGCAACTAGGCTCATGACACGTCTAGTCGCCCGTTGGGAAACTATACTCTGGTGAAGTCGGCGACTAGATTCGTGCAACGTCTAGTCGCCCATTGGGCGATAAGACTATCGAAAGGTCTAGTCGCCCAATGGGCATTTAGGCTCATGACACGTCTAGTCGCCCAACAGGAAACTACCCATGACAACGTCTAGTTGCCCACGGATTAACTAGACAACGCCTTCTCGATCATCTTCTCCCTCAAATCTTGGTTCAATTTTTTCTTGTTTCGTCTCGATTAGAGTCTCCGTTGACGTTTCGCGACAATAATCGTAAAGACTTGTACTTTTCGTAAAAACTTCGTATCGATCGTATAAAACGATAAACGGTTAACTCGAACACCGACATTTTCTTAACTATACGATCGGTCTTATCATTTCGTGAAACCGTCACCGCCTAGTTATACGAAGAACGATTTCTCCAAAAGAAATCGTAAAAATCACTTTGTCGTTAAATGATCCACGAAAGCCCATAACGCGACAAAAGTTCACTTACGATTCCGGAACGAGAACAGGCCCAACTGCATCAACAATTTACCCTAGTTCCACGCAAGATAAAAAGAAAATACGATAAAGTCAAAGTTTGAAGATAAATATGGAAAAATCTTAAAGATGTGGAATATTCTCAAAAAATAGAATATTTCCATGGAAGGATATGCTCAAATTTAGGGCGAAAAAGGAAACGAGAGGAGCTTATGAAGGAATATATAAGAGGGGCTAAGGAGAATGAGGAGGAGACACAAATATTTCTTCACAATTCATACATAGGGTTTTAGGTTTATTTTTTATTTTCGCTAGCGAGCTGCGTCTCAATTAGGTTTACAAGTCTTATGCTATTAGAACTAGGATACTCGCCAGCAGCTCTCGCGGCCACGGCTTATCACCTGTTGTAACGCTCAACGCAGATTCGGAATATGATCTCTATTACTCTATTCTCTTTCGATTCTCTTTTACTTTTATCTCATCATCTGCTTTCTCCGTACTATTGATCTATCATTGTTTGGCTTAGCAGAAATCCGGGACCTCAAGGAAATACGAATACGAAAATCGACACTGCGAATTTCGGTTCCCACAGATGGTAACGTAGTTGTGTTACGAACTTTCTCTTTTGCCCCGTTCAACCTCTCTAAGCCTAGCTCTCTGGACTTACGACGCCGAGGCTTTTTCTTACCACTTCCAATGTTTACTCTTGGAAAATTTGCATGGGAATGTAAGATAGGAACATGTAATTTAAGCTTTTCTGCATTTCCACAAGATGTGTCCAATCTCTTTGCAATGGGAGCATACTAGCGGCATCCAAGGGTTAAAGACGAGTACACGTTTGATTTCACCCGACTCGAATTACACATTCATCGCTTCTAGTAGCTGTTTACGAGGATCTATAATCGTAAACACCTTTGCCACCTCGAGGTTTGTTTTGTTTGCCTGTTCTGGATACATATAATTTGGTTCCCTGACCATGTTGGCAATCTGCTCCAAACAATCATCATTGAGAAATTGGAAGGGGACATGTCTCAATTCTAATTAGATCGGAGTAATAGAGAGTTCAAGCTTCTCTGGAATAGTATATGGTTCCCACTTAGCCATGAATATAGTTTGCCCCTTGATTTTCAAAAGCTTTTGATTGAGTACTCTTGTTATAGTCGTTGGGTTCACGGAAAAGGTAAGCATAACCTTGCATCTTTGATACAGTGATATCTCTATGTCGGTTCCATATCCCATTAATGATAGAATGCACGATACCTAGAGCTGGCAGGTCAAAGTAAAACTGACCCCAAAAAAAATAGTCCCAAGATTTTTTTTTCTCTCTATGACAGAATTCGGTACCTTCACAAAAGCTTCACCGGAGGGGAGGGTGAAGGTTGTACCCTTCTTCTCCAGTTTCTTGGAGTAACCTCTAACCAAATCACACCATGAATCTGTATGAGGTGACTGTGAGGTGCTTGGGGCAGCTGGATTTGCCACTTTAGCAGCAAGCGCAGCAAGCGGAGATGAAGAACTTGTCGTAGCTTTCGATTTTTTCTGTTCTGGTGATACGGTGGCCAAATCGGTACCATGTGCGGCAATTCGGGCAACAAGAGAGGACAATTTCGTCGATTCATGTTTCAACTGAACCCCAGCTGCAACGCCATATGCAGCAGAGGGAATTTCAACGGGAAGCTCTAACCCAAAAGTCTTCGCGGGACCGTGTAAAGAGCCACATTTTTGTTTGAATTTTGGGGTTGAGCACTTTTTTCCACATATGGTAAGGGCATCTCTAACCCTACTCCATATTTTACTCCAAAATGGAGTAGGAAATGGAGTAATGAACAAACAAAAAAGTTACCACCCCATTTTGGAGTAAAATAAGGAGGGCTTTGAAGAGAAGTCAAACGCTATTACCGTGTCCCATTTTCGTTTTAGTAGTGGCAAGTTTTAGAGTATGCCACTCATAATTTGGTGTTCAACTTTAATCATTTGAAATTTTTAACACTGCGATACTCAAGCAAGTACATCCCTTTCCATTTCTACCATGTGGTTGTACCATGTTAGGTCGTGATACATCTTTATACTCCATGAGTGGATAGAAAACTATGAGTAGTGTCGCTTGCTGCAAGATCTCCTTTTTTAGTTCCTCTTCCACATGCAAGCACACTCGATACTTAAACATGTAAGTTTATGTTAGTTTCCAAATGATAACCAACAATTTCTTTTTGGACTAGCTCTTGCAACAACCCATCGTTCTCTTAAACATGTTGAACTCTCCATATAGTATGTCAACATTTTTCACTTCCTTCGGACTTAGCGTGTTTTCCTCGACGGTTGTCGAAATAAGTGTTGGCTCCCAACATGGAAAATAGTTCATGGACCTCCCTTGCATTTGCTAAATCACATCTTCCATAATGTTCGACTTACCAGGATGGTACGTGATCTCCAAGTTGTAGTCAACAAATCACTCGATCTATGTATGCTGCGTCTAAGTCTAATTTATGTGGGTGAATATGTAATTTAAACTCTTATGATATGTAAAGATCTTCACTCTCTCCAAAAAGGTATGCCCTCCAAATCTTCAAATAATAGAAAATTGTTGCCAACTTGAAGTTTTGAATTAGATAGTCCGCCTCGTGAGTTCTCAATTCTCATGATCCATATGCAATCACTTGCCCCTCCAAATTCTCGGTGTAGACATCATATGGTATCAATTTCCAAAAAAGCACCAAGACCAACATTGTTTAGCGTTGCATAACTTTTTGAAAAAAGTCTCCTGGTAGCACACGCAACATGATTTTCATATGGATTTTATTAGGTTTTTTTAGTGTTTTAAGAAAAGTAATGATATAAATGTAGTTTTTTGTATTTGTTGTGTCTAGAATCATTTCATGTCAAAATAATAAATTTGAAGCAATAAAGCGTTTAGACTATTTATGGACGTCATAAAATCATCTACGATGGAATATTTACCCTGAGTTAAATTTTTGAAACTTGAACAACACCAAATAGAATTGAGTTAACTTTCATCTCTAAGTTGTTTCACGTCATTTGGATCAATGGAGCAAGATTTATACTAGAAATATTGAAGACTAGTCCATTTGGCTTCCGAAAAAATGATATGCAGAATGGACAAAACAGAAAGATGATAACTTGGATTTCGAACCAGACATTCCCATGACCTAAGGAGATGTATTTAAAGACTTTTACTACCCAAGGTCACAAAGCAAAGTCCATTTGCAATAGCATAATCACGAGAGGTACAACAAACTTGAACTTGGCCTACTTTAATCTAAGTCTGCCTACCTCTGTAAATACTGGTTTTTAGAACTTTATGTCATAGTTTACATATCTAGAGTAGGAATAGTGCCCTAGGAGGCAGGGATGAAACCCTTATAGTTCATGTCCTTTATATGCCAAAGAAATCAAACTTTCATCATTAATTCATCCATAAACTCGATTTTATCTTTCTTCTCTCATCATTGATTTTCATCATTCTTTCTTCTCTATCTTGTTGTGTGATTTCCATGTTTAATCTTGAGTCATCTGATAGTTAAACAGTAGATTTCAATGAGTTTTATATATTTATGAATAATGCATGATTTAGGCTTAGAATTTAGTTACATTCTCATGGAGTTTAGGTTCTTTTAGGTAGTTTTAGTATAAGTTCGTAAGTAAAAGTCTTTAGTATCATATAGATCTCTTAGGAGATGCATTTTTACATTCTTCTCTTCTCTTCTACCCAATTTCAGGTTGCCTTGATCAAAACAGATGAATCCCGGGACTCAAACGCAAGAACGGACGCATTTAGCACCAAATGGAGAAGCTGGCGGTCCACAAGCTTCAGGACAACTGCCAGCCAGCCACAACTCAAGCTTGGCGATCCAAGGGGCACTGACTGGTGGGCTGCAACCCCAAGCCAGATCGCCGACCAGGCCAAAAAGAGAGCTGGCGATCCAGAGCACTTTGGTTCCACAACCCTAAACCCAGACCGCCAGCCTCATCTAAAACACTTAAAAATGTGGGTTTTGACCCGGTTTGTCCCGGGTCAACCCGACCCAACTTCAAGTTTTCTATAAATACTCTTCTTAAACATGAGAAAACCCTAAGTTTTACTATTCCATTGAACTCTTTGTCTCTCTTTTGGATCTTAAGCAATCTTTGTTAATCAATACAAAACTTTGCATCTTTATCATTCTTTCTTCTTTCTTTATGTTTTCTATGAGTTTATCTTTGGTTGTTATGAGTTGTTTGAGCATGAGTAGTGAGTAGTCATCTAGTGTAAGCATGAGTTAGGTTGATCAAGTTAGATCTAGGTGTTAATCTTTATGTTAGAGGTTGGGTTTATATAGATTTACATGATTTAGGGATGCTTAAAGCTAGATTTGAAGTGATCAATCAAATCCTAGATTCTAAGGTTTTCACACCTCGGAGGTGTTTGATAAAATGCCTAAGAGAACCTAAATCATGCTTAGCATTCTTAGCCTATGGGAATAGATGATTAAGGTTTTAAGTAGGCTATTGGGCTTGTGTTTAATGATTAATGAGCTTAGGATTGCTATCGGGAGATTAGCTCTATCTTAGCACATTAAATGGATTAGAATCATGTAAATGATCTAATTAACTGGTGACCTTGCCTTTGAAATGAGCTTTACTACCTCAACCTTGCATATGATTAGCATTTGGATTCCTTGATCATGCATCTAATCCATTGCTTGCATGCTTTTTATCATTGAATCTTTCTTAAGTAAGATTTAGTAGTTTGAGATTGTCTTTTTAGTCATTGCTCTCGTTTTGTTTTTCTTGTTTGTTTGTTTTGAATTTGAAAACCAATCACTTTTATAGACTTAGATTAGTGAAACTAGCTATAGGATTAAATGTGTAGAAGAATTGCTCCTTGTGGTTCGATAACCCTAAGACCATGATTAGTGGGAGGGTTTTAAACAAGGGTTCTAAAAAAGAAAAATATTATATTTAAATGCAAGGGGTTTTTAAATCTTAAGAACCCCTTGTAAAAGTATCTTAAATAAGAGATTTAAGAGACTTTTACAAGGGGTTATTAAGATTTAAGAACCTCTTGCATTTAAATATAATATTTATTTTGTTTAGAACCCTTGTTTAAAAACCCCCACTAAAATGATCTAAGTACTACAATGTCTAGCCTTATTCTTGAGGCCTAGGGGTTGAAGTCTTAGTATCTAAAGCTTGATTGAAAATCACCCCTTTGTCAGTTTAGAATCTTCCTTCCTTAGGTCTCACATGTATTAGGATTTATCATATATCTTGTCACATTTTCTCAGACTTTATAGTATTTTGTTATTCGGCCAGCTTATGAATTAAACTTATGCATTCCAAAACCTTTTTGTATTGATGGGTCTAGTATTCAATGAGTGGATATATATGGACATACAAAATCGATTCATATAGATATGTGAACAATCAATCCTAAATGAATTAATGTATCTTGTCACTTTCTAATTAACCTTTCGGAAATAAAGTATATAAGGTGTTGAAGTATAATGTTGGGAGCCTCGAGAGTGGAATAGATATACATTTGTGATTGTGTTCTAAATCTACGCTTAGTGCCCCTCAAATTTGAACTCTAGCATCATCTTCATGATTCTCTGTAAATTCTTAGATGTCTAACATTTAACTTTCATTGATTTCTTCTACCTTTTATTGGCTTTCTATTTTGATATGTTTCCTTGGTTCTAATGAAAACAAAAAACAAAAAACAAAAAAAAAACTTATTTCCTTCCTAGCTAATTTCAAAATCCACATATCGTTAGTGCATTGTGCGCTTGCAGATTTATGCTAATTCTCCAGATACAATTTTGAGCATATTAAATTGTAAACATTGTTGTGGGAAACTAGATTTAGTTGCATAAATATTTCGATTTTGGGATTTAGTATAAAAAAATTTTCTTTACTCGATATCTTTTCTTGATTTATCCCTAGCCAAAAGAATTCATATTTACTATCTTAGACACAACATGGAGAAAGAAGGCATAGTCAGCGAATATGCCATAAATGTCGAGAAAATGAACACTCAAGCGGGGAAGCACATCATCAAACTAATAATAGAAACAATGGGCCATGATTCTCATGAAATTTAAGCTTTAGGAGCTAAATTTTATGGCATATACATTACCTTGAACAATATGAAAACCAAATATGTGGAAGATCATAAATCTCACAGGCTTTGAAGATGCACCTTAACAATAATAAGGAAAGTGTTTAGCCATGGTCATTCACAGTTTAAACAACATATTTTGTTCCAACTTTTGGTATATTACATGACTTGAAAGAGGATTGCAAGGATACAAGCTACACAATTGTGAGATAGGTTTGAGTTTGCTCATAAGCACGAAGATGATTTTAAAAATATAAGAAGACTACAACTACACTAGAAACTTTAATAGATTGGTCCTATTGGAGAAAGATATTTTCAATATCAACAAAGAGCCTTTCTACTGTGCAGCACATTAATTCCATGCACGACGATTTTAGTGCCCAATACCAATTCTTTGGAATTAAATAAAGATGGAAACTTGAAAAATCCATTGAGATCTCAGTTGATGGATTGGGAACTAATCGAAAGGGAAACATGAATTTGTTTCCTTAGCAACGTCATCACTAGTAACCCAACAGTTGAGGTAAAGACTTTAAACAAGCACTATGTAGGAGACAATTCTCATGTCTTTTTTTCTTTGATTTTTCATTCAATTTAATTTTTAGGATTCGATCTTAGAATTAATCTGTTTTTGTGTTATATTATTTTATAACTTTTTAATTTTTTATGTTGTTTTGTAACAAAATACTTTGGAATCATAAAGATGAAAAAAATCAATTCGGGCCACGTAAGGACATCTCATCCAAATAACCGGTCTACCACACACAGTATCAGCATGTGCCTAAAATGGCTCGTGCTTGGAATTCAGCTGGATGTGTCGGATAACGATACCATGGAGGCCTCCAATACCAGCCCGCATATGATCAGTATCCACATGTGCCAACAAAGTGCTCATGGCCAATAGTCTTTCCTTTTCGCCTCTAAATTAAGTTTTCCTCCTCAACAAAATAAAAGTCATGCGCCTCTCCAACCGATATTACCCCCACGCCAACAGGTAAAATGATCCCATTCTTTAATTCAATCACGCCTACAACAAGAATTATCCATGGCTGGTATATATGTCCCATCGCGGCCGAAAAATTAATCAATCGGCAACTCATCCATGCCAATAACTATTTGCCTCATCCACCCTTTGGTAAGCTTCATCCATGTTTAGCCAACCTAAAGACCATGTATGCTTGCCTCAGACCATGACACACGGTTATACGACATGATTTCACGTCCTGACTACAAAATACGTTCGATTTTTTTTTCTTGACAATGAATCATATCTAAATTTCTTCACTAATAAGTTGTGATTTCAAGATAAATGCATCAATTTAAGAAGTTTTTCTTGTATTTAGATTCAAGAACGCAAACACACACTTTAAATCACAATAATCCTCACTCCTAACCAGTTTCGCATCAGGCTAAACATTTCCAGCCAAGGATAGATTCAACCAAGCTAACTTCAGTACTTCAAAAAGATCTTCAAGAGGATATTAATACATCAAATCATGCTTGATGATCCTAAAACCTAAAGGTGGGCCTACGGAGACGAAATCGCAACAAATTGGACAACAAAAGAACATGGAGAAAGGATATCATATTCAAACCAGGCTAGGGTGTTTTTCGGCCATAATGAAGAATTATGTTGAGATAGCGAAGATTCAATCAAGGCAAAGCTGCACTTCACAATCATTTAAAGGCTGAAGAAACAATCAAATGGACTAGAAACTCACACAAAGCATTTCGTTATTGATCCTTGCCAAACTAGTAGATACAAAAAACCATGAAACATAACATATTCAAAACTCAACCCCGGGTTTCGAGCCAACTTTCACCACTAAAGATATCTTATAAAATTTCAAAATATATAAAGAACTGCCCAAACAGTTTTGGAAGCGCAAACAACTCATCCCCGAACACCCTACTAAGCTGAATACTGAAGAAAACACAACCAAACATAATCAGCCTTCACCAAGCAAACCAATCTTTCATATTAGATATACATAAGTAAATATCATATGGAGAAGAAGAAGCAAAAAAAGACTATCCTTGGAATGGTCAAAATCAGAAAATTCCTAATTTCATCAATAACGAGCCGAGATGAACCTCAAAGGGAACTATGTAAGCCAAATCACCAACGATATGGGCTATGATCCTGAAAACTCATTTCCTATCATGAAATTTTCTATTTTCTCGTATATTTTCATAATGTTACGGAGAATTCTTCACGGATTGACCAACGGCCGAGTGAGCCATACTTCGTCCTAACTTAACTAACTACACATCTGAAATCCAACCATCCGACTAACAAGGTGTTATCAATTGGCTTCTTTTGAATTATATTTTAATACCTTTCTAAGCTTTGGTATACACCGAGACGGTGTAAATTAAGTACAAAGAATTTCTAATATTACTAATGGTTCTTTTTCTTTTGATTTTGATACTTTTTGAGCCGGTATCAAAAAACAAAACAATTTGAAGCATAAAAATGAAGAAAGGAGATAACTTAGTAGAGACCAATCATTCTTACATAAACTCGGCGAGCACCATGACTAAATCCTCCGCAAAAAGTGTAACAAGTAAAAACAACACCGGCCGATAATCTTCCCTTTTCAGCCTCAACAAAATACAGCTATGCAACTTCCCGACCGATATTACCTCCACCCAACCGGTACAACCATCCAATTCTTTAATTCACTCATGCCCACGACAAGAATCATCCCTGACCAATATATATGTCCCACCGCGGCCAAACAACGAATCCACCGGGAAAATCATCCATTCCAATGACCACTTGCCTCATTCACCCTTTGGGAAGCTTCATCCATGTCTAGCTAACCTAAACACAACTTATGCATGCTTCAGACCATGGCACGTGACAATATGGTCTGATTTCACGTCCGGGCTACAAAATGCGTTCGATTTTGTTTTTCATGACAATGAATCAAAATTCAATTTCTTTACTAATCAGTTGCAACTTCAGAACAAATGAATAAATTGAAGATTTTTTCATGGTTTTACATTCAATAACACAATCTCGCACTTGCAACCAGGCCAAACGATTCCAGCAAAGGATGGATTTAACTAAGTTGTTTCCACTAATTCAAAAAGATCTTCAAAATGAGTTTAATATATCAAACTATCCTTGAAGACCCAAACATCTAAAATTGGACATATAGAGACGAAATTGCAACAAATCGAACAACAAATGAATTTGGAGAAAGGATATCAGGTTCAAACAAGGCCAAGCTGTTTTTTGACCAGAATGAAGAGTTATTTTGAGATAGAAAGGATTCAATCAAGAAAATGCTGCACTTCACACACACATATTCAAAGACGAAAGAAACGATCAAATGGACAGGAAACTCAAATAAAGCATTTTGAGACCGACCCTTGCCAAACTAATAGTTTTTTTTATCAACCACACATTAAAATTAACTATCTCTCGAAGTGGGAAGCCAAATCAGAGCGGTTGTGTCTACAAAAGAAAAATCTGTTAAAAAAGAACGGGATCTTCGCGCCAGCATATCTGCTTGCGTGTTATGTGTCCGCGGAATGTGTAGCAAGGAGAAATCTGTGAAGAAACCACGAAGTTGTTGGTACTCTTGAATTTGAGTATGAAGGGTTGGCCACTCCTCCGGATGTTGGATGATACTAATGAGCTATGCGCAGTTCGTCTGGAAAACCTGGCAGTCGATGTTGCGATCGTTCAATTCTGTCATCGCCCACAGCAGAGCTTCAAACTCCGCATGAAGGGGTGAAAGACTCCGGCGTTGGCATTTCGCCCCCATCAAAATTACCTCCCCATCCTTCGTGAGGCATATCCACCCCAGTCCTGAAGTAGGATCCGATTGTTTCCATGAGCCGTCTATTCGGCAAAATAAACCATCCTGAGGAATCGGTTCGCAACAAAAACTCTCCTCTTCCGAGGTGAAGGCCAACTGTGTGTCGTTCCAAGCTATCGCATCTGTCTCTGCAGAACGGAGTAACTCCGCTACATTCGACTGTACTCCTTGGAAGACCATTTTATTCCTAGCTTTCCAAATTAGCCAAATTATCCAGGGAAAGATATCGGGCCGATCATCAACCCGCGTTCGCCCCGGCGTTTGCCAAAACAGATGAGCCATATTAGGATAAAGTGCATCAGATGGAAAGACTTTATGTCCTGTGTGGTCCTTATAACGATCCCAAATGCGCTGGATCGATGCACACTCAAAGAAGATATGATTAATTGTTTCCACGCAAGAGCCACATCTCTTACAAGTTGTATCACAGTGGACCCCCCCCCTTTGAACTAGTTCACTAGTTGCCGCCAGACTTCCTGTTATGATTTGCCAAAGAAGATGTTGAATCTTCAAAGGGCATTTAACTTGCCAAGCAAAAGCTTTCAAGGTTTCTAAACCTGGTCCCCAACCATTATGGTTGATATGTGCTATCTCCAGAGAATTTAAGATCTTATAGCCCGATTTAACAGTGTAATGCCCTGACTTGGTAAAATGCCAAACCACATCATCGTATGTAAAAGTGCGGCTTGGGTGAATGCCCCTAATAAGAATAATATCCTCTGGATTGAATAATTCATGCAGTAGCGGCACATGCCAATCGTTTGTTTGTGGGTCAATCAATTGTTGTACCTTTAATGTAGGATACCGCGAACTACCCGGACCCCTTGCTGGGCGCGGAGAGTCATCCGAGATCCATGAATCGTGCCAAACGGATGTATTAATCCCAGACCCGATGCATATCCTAATGCCCTACCGAAGCAACTCCTGAGCGGAGAAAATACTCTTCCACCCGAAAGTGGGTGAATGAGGCTTCCTTGCGTTTAACGGATGAACCTTCCTGAAATACCGACCACGCAAAACCCGCGCCACCAATGATACAGGGAATTGAATGAGCCTCCATAATTTTTTAGCCAATAAAGCTGTATTGAAATCCTCCAGAGATTTGAAGCCTAGGCCCCCATTCTCTTTTGGTATACATAATTTGTCCCATGCAACCCAATGGAGACCGCGGTTACATCCATTGGAGCTCCACCAGAATTTATAAATCGCGCTAGTTAACTTAGATGTTAACACTTGGGGAAGCTTAAAACATGACATGACATAGCTGGGTAGTGCAAGAGCAACCGATTTTATCAGAATCTCTTTGCCCCCCTTGATGAGAAACTTGGACGACCAACCATTCACTCGGTCTCCTAACCGTTTCTTAACAAAATTAAAAATCTGACTTTTGGAGCCCCCCAAACTTTCAGGGATCCCAAGATACGTGCCTATTCCACCCTCCTTTGAGATACATAACATCAACTTCAGGGATGCTTTTGTTTGTTCCGGGACATTTTTCTCAAACATCACTGATGATTTATCAAAATTTATTACTTGCCCTGAGGCGTGTCCATAGTCACTCAAAACATCCAGAATAGCTTGACATTGTGAAGCCTCAGCCTTACAGAAGAAAAGACTACCGTCTGCAAAAAGAAGGTGGGAAATTGCCGGGCTATGGTGGGCTATTTGGACCCCCGTAATAGCTCTTTCCCGTTCCTGACGTTTAATATTCGCAATCAGTACCTCCGTACAAATAATAAATAGGTACGGTGACAGAGGATCCCCTTGCCTTAGTCCTCTCCAGGGGACAATATGCCCCGTCGGGCGACCATTAAATAGTATCTTGTAAGAAACTGATTGAACGCACCACATTAACCAAGATATCCACTGATGCCCAAATCCTAACCTCTTAAGGGTCGCCTCCAGGAAAGCCCATTCAATCCTATCATATGCTTTACTCATATCTGTCTTAATAGCCATAAATTCATGGCGACACCTATTGTTCGTCCGCAAGCCATGAAACATTTCCTAGGCAACTAAAATATTATCTGTAATCAATCTGCCAGAAACAAAGGCCGATTGAGTTTCTGATATGATTCGGGGCAGGAATTTTTTTAACCGCAAGCAGAGAATTTTTGAGATAATCTTGTAAGCCACATTACAGAGGCTGATAGGTCTAAGCTCTGACATCCTCTTGGGTTGCCCCTTCTTAGGAATGAGACAAATATTAGTTTCATTTAATCTAGCATCAAATTTTCCAGATCCAAAGAAACATAGCTTATTCAAAACTCAACCCCATGTAACGATCCAAATTTCTCCACTAAAGATATCTTATGAAGTGCAAAAGATATGAAGAACTGCCCAAACAATTTTGGAAGCAACCAACTCTTCCCCGAACACCCGACTAAGCCGAATAATGAAGAAAACACGACCAAGTCAAAATCAGTCTCCACAAGCGAATCAATATTTCATATTGGATATACATATGCAAATATCATATGGAGAAGAGAATGCTCAAGAAAGACTAGCCTTGGAATGGTCAAAAATCAAAAACCTCTTAATTTCATCAATAATGAGCTGAGACAGACCTCAAAGAGACCTATCTACGCCAAATCACCAACGATATGGGCTACAACCCTAAACTTCATTTTATGTCAAAAAATTTGCTATTTTCAAGTCGATTTTAAGTATTTACGGGGAATTCTTCACTGATTGACCAATTGTTGAGTCAGCCACACTTCAACGTAACTGAACCAACTATACATCTGAGATCCGACCAACAAGATGTTTTATATTACCTTCTTTACATTAGTTTTCAATACCTTTCTAAGCTTGATTTTACACGGAGACAGTGTAAGTTAAGTTCGAAAAATTTCTATTGATACTAATTGTTCTCTTTCTTTTGATTTTAAACTTTTTAAGTCGTTCTCAAAAAATATAAACAATCTGAAGCAAAAAAATGAAGAAAGAAAATAACTTAGTAGAGACAAATCGTTCTTACATAAACTCGCCGAACACCATGACTAATCCTCTATAAAATGTGAAGCAAGAAAAAACAACAATATTATGATGAATTCTAGTTGAGCGAAGCCGAAAAAGAGACACACAACAATAGATTAACAGAAAACCAGAAAATTGATGAAAGTCAAAATTTAGCCGTATATATTTTATATCTTAAACAAAGCCTAACGCCAAAACTCACGTCAAGAATCAATCTCTTAGAACTCATGTACACATATATAACTAAGACAATTTTAGTAATAGTGAAAGATTCCAAAGAGAACGGTTGTTATTAAAATGACTTATGTGTATTCTACTATCTTTATAGAGATGAGAACATATATCTCTTTTTCGTTTCGTCACGTCCTGTAATATATCCGTTCCATCTCATTCTCATTCCGTATTTGAAAGGGGGTATATATGGGACAAATTTTTAAATTTCTGAATGGGATGGGATGATAATAGGAATTCTCGTAATCTCGTTTTTCCGATACATATATTAGTATATAATATATAAATAATATATAATCATCATACAATCAATATTAAACGATATTATTATAATTTTTTAAATGACATCATATAATCAATTTCAACCGAGGAATGATATTGAATAAAAGAATTTCATAGACACAATTTAGTTTATCTTAAGTGTTAGACGTTATTTTGATTACTAAATATGACTTTGGTTAGCATTGAATAATTTATTAGTTTGTTTAAGTTTAAAATTTTCTATTAAATTATATAAAATCATATTTGTATTCATTAATGTTTCTATTACCGTCTTTCGTATTTATTCGTAATATATTTTATTAAAAGTGAGTGATGGATAAAATATGGATGTGTTTTGACTTTTTTTCTTTAGATTTCGGGAATTTCCGATTTGTTCCCAACCTGATTCATCTCGTTCTCGTCCCGTCCCGTCTTAAAATTTAAATGGGAGACAAACGGAGTATTTATTTTGGTTCCCGAATTTCTCGTTCCGTACTCGCTTCAGCAAAATTCCGTTTCGAATTCTCGTTTACCCACCCATAGTTTCCTCAATTGAAGACTTCCACATGCCATACCGGACTTTACATGCAATATAGAACTTTTATTGGCTCGCCTGCCTGAGTTTGTCACATTATCTAGACACCTTAACCTAAACACAAAAAACATTGAGTTACAGCCACACTCGTTACCGTTATCGTAAGTAAGAAGAATCGAAGGTGGACACTCTACGTTGACTTCACATATCTTAATAAGGAATTTCTGTAGGATTCTTTTTTATTACCACACATCGACAAATTAGTAGACGCCACCACTAAATATCAACTAAGGAGCTATATAGATGTATCCAGTGATTACCATGAGTTTGTAATGTACATATCAATCAGAAAAGATCTTATTCAAGAGCTAACAAAAAATATATATTGCTACGAGGCAGATGAACATGATGTTTGCTGGCTAAAATCAACCATATCATGGAGGTCTATATTGATGGTATAGTCATTAAGTCAACCTCTGACATAACATCATAAAGCTAATCCTAGCCAAATTAGCGCGATCCAGATGGTTCTATCACTCAGTGATGCGAAAGGGTTTCAAAAGCTCACAAGCAAGATGGTTGCACTGACCATGTTTATACCAAGGCTCTCAGATAAGTCACACGTCTCCCTCACCGCCCTATAGAAGCTAAAGGACTGAGATGGGACCAAGTACGTAAAGGCCTTGGTACTTGTTGCCACAAAAAAAAGTTATATTTTAAATTTATAAAGCCCTAAATTTCCTAACAACCACACAAATCCGCAAATGCGCAGTTATGTTTTTGGAGTATTGTAGGGGTCGACCGAAAAATATCTAATATTAGCTAGAAAAGTCTAAGATTTGAGAATACACAATCTCTCTTAAACTGAGAAAATCAAGAAGGGGGCTTTAGTTTCTTAACAATCTACTAAGGAATGCGATCAATTTTTTAAACAAGATAGACAGAGTAGAACTAGAAAGTAAGACAAGCAAAAAAAGGGATGCATAAAGAGTGAATGTAATTGAAGAGAGTAGAATGATGGCAACAGTGTTGTTAGATCAGGCTAGTAGGAAAAATTCCATAGCTTACTTTACTTTTATGAAAATAAACTATTTCCTAGATGATAAAATCACTCAACTTTTGTTTGTTGCAATTAAAAAAATGAATAAAAAATAATTAAAAACAAGGTCATTAAGTCACTAATCTATCCAATTATCAACTTTCAATGACTAGATATGATTAGTATGAATTTAGGTTCTCTTACACATTTCATCAAACACATTTCGGACATGAAATGCATACACATCAAGTTTCATTTAAGTCAAGCATTAAAGCCACCTAAATCATTGGAAATAAAAATAAACCATCTCTAACACCATTATTACAATCATATATAGCCAAAAGAACCCAATATCTATCTGAAAATTACAATCATATATAGCCAAATCTCAAACACCCAATATCTATCTGAAAAGACTACTCACGAATCATAAAAATAGAAACAAAAAATTGGCTAGAATAGGTCCTTTTCAAAATTAATACTAAAATGATACATATAAAAAAAGTTCTCAGAGGGACTTTTCTTATTCTTCTCTGATTGTAAACTAGAAGCTCTAGCCTCTCTCTCTCTCTCTCTCTCTCTCTCTCTCTCTCTCTCTCTGTGTGTGTGTGTGTGTGTGTGCGTGTGTGTGTGTGTGTGTGTGTGTGTGTAAAATCAGATCCATATCATAGTGAATTCTCAGGTTTGATCCTGAAGAGAGATGTATCCAAGTTGATAAGGGGAATGTTCAAGGATCTTGTGATATACACATTGGTATAGCAATTTAGTTCTGGTTTGAATCTAATTGCTTTGGTACAAGAATCATGTGGTGATAACCGGTTGGTTATTGGAGCTTACTAATTCAGGTTGTACCGGTTTGGTCTATTCAAGAGATCAAAGAAGAAAAGAGTTTGTTATATATATAATAAATACAGAGTGATTCATATAGAGAGATGTGAGGTTGTTGAGATTCGTTTTCTCTCTCTGTTGATCTTGAAATTTTCCGGTGAATCGGAAAGTGTAAAAGTCTTTGAATATAGTGAATCATTTGCTTGTTCCGTTAAACTCTAGTGAGTAGGTTCTCACATCGAGGTCGAACGCTGGGTAAACAATTTCTTCTTGTTCTTTATCTTTGAGCTTGTGCAATTCTTCTTCTTCTTCGAAATCAAGTTTTTCGAGATAGTTGTGAGCTAGAGAGTCATCGATATTTCGCATAATCAATTTCTGAAAGCAAAACAAGTGGTACCAGAGCAAGGTTCTTAAGGAGAGGATCTATGGGAATGCTCGAATCGAGGTGGAGAGGTTCGAAGGGGAAGGGGATTTCTCGATATGGAAGAAATGAATGTATGTGCATCTGCCAGTGATTGGATTAAAGGATGTGCTCACCGAGAGATCTGAGTCGTCTACTCCCAAATATGAGAAACAGAAATATGAAAATCCGGCTGCGTACAAAGAAAGATTAGAGAAAGAAGAGTTTGACAGAGCTGAACGGTGTGAGAAGGCAATGAATCTGATAATCCTCAATGTTGGCAAAAAGGTTCTCAAGAAACTTGAAGTATGCAAAATAGCTGCCTCAGTTTGGTCAACATTGGATAGGTTGTATCTTTCTAAAACTTTGCCTAATCGAATACATTTGCAACACAAATTCTATACATTCAAAATGGCAGATACACAATCTGTTGATGAAAATGTTGATATTTTCTTGAAGGTTGTAGCGGATCTTGCAAGCGTGAATGTAGTTGTCTCTGATGAATTTCAGGCGATACTTCTACTGAATTCTCTACCTCAGCAATTTCAGTCCCTGAAAGATACTTTGAAATATGGTAGACACTCTCTCACTCTTGAAGAAGTTGTGAGTGCAGCCAGGTCTAAGGAAATAGAACTAAAGGATAATGGCAGCTCAAACAGAGCTGGAGAATCCTTTGTTGCTAGAGGAATATCAGAAAAAAGGGAAAACAAAAATAAACGGGGCAAGAACAAGTCTAGTTCGAGGTCAGGGTCTAGAATTGTGTGCTGGTATTGTAAAAAGGAAGGATATGTAAAAAAGGATTTTTATGCTCGTAAAAGAAAGCTAGAGAATGATGATCAAATAGAAGCAGCTATTGTAGTTGACAAACTAGAGAATGTTGACGCTTTGATGATCTCATAACAAAACCCAAGAGACAAATGGGTGATTGATTCAGGGTGTTCATATCATATGACCTCAAATAGAGAGTGGTTCAGCAAGTTCACAAAAATTACTGGTGGTCAGGTTATGCTAGCTGATGACAGGTATGTCAGGGTCCAGGGCATTGGATCAGTAAGAATAAGTGCTACAGGAGGAACTATGAAGGAGTTCACTAATTTCAAATAAATTCCTAAATTGAAGAGGAACTTGATATCAGTTGGTACACTGGATATGTTAGGAGTCAAGCAGGCTGGTGGAGATGGTAAAACAAGATTCTTAATAATGGGAAACTCGCATTGCAAGGTACTCTCTCAGGAATCCTATATCTCCTATATGGTCAAAACAGTTGTTCTAGAGGTAAACTTAGCAGTAACCAAGGATCATATTGCCTTATGGCATTGTAGATTGGGTCACCCCAGCATGAGAAATCTGAAAATTCTGGCAGAGAAAGGAATCCTGGATAAAAAGAAGATAACAGAATTAGAATTCTGTGAAAGCTATGTGATGGGAAAGACCAAGAAGTTAGGATTCAACATTGGAAGCATGATTCAAAGGATGTTCTCAAATACATTCATGCAGACCTATGAGGTTCTTCTAATGTATATCCATCACTGGCTAAGAAGCAATACTTCTTTTCCATCATCGACGACTTTTCTAAGAAGGTGTGGGTGTCTTTTCTTACTACGAGGGATGAAGCTTTTGCCAAATTCTATGAGTGGAAGACTTTAGTGGAGAATCAAGTGAATAAGAAGGTAGGTTGTCTAAGGATAGACAATGGTTTAAAATTCTGTAAGACTTTAGTGGAAAATCAAGTGAAGAAGAAGATAGGTTGTCTAAGGACAGACAACGGTTTAGAATTCTGTAATACAGATTTTGATGACTACTGCAAGAAGAATGGCATTGAGAGACATAGAACCTATTCATACACTCCACAGCAAAATGGAGTAGCTGAACGTATGAACAAGACCATTATGGAAAAGGTGAGATGCTTGCTGAATGAGTCAGGATTGGATGAGAGGTTTTGGGCAGAAGCTGTAGCTATCTCAGTGTATGTTATCATCAGAACACCACCTTCTGCAAATGATTTTAATATAACAGAAGAGACATGGTTGGGAAAAACACCAAGATATTCTCATTTAAGAAGATTTGGTTGTGTGGCGTATATTCATGTTAGTCAAGGTAAGCTGAAACCAAGAGCAATGAAGGGTATATTTGTTGGATATCTAGGTGGTGTAAAGGGATACAAATTCTGGTTAATTGAAGAAAAGAAATGTGTTATAAGCAGGAATGTTGTTTTTATAGAGGATAAGATGCACAAAGATACATTAGTAGAGGTTTCAGCTAAAACAAATGAAGGCCCTAAGAGTAGGAATGAATTGGATATTCAGGGTAAAGGAAGTCTTGGGGTTGAGGTACCTGTGACATGAGACATTGAAAAAGGTGGAGTTACAGAGGCAGATCCTACTGAAGAAGTATCTACAGGCAATGAAGAGGATGATCTACATGGTTTTCAGTTAGCAAGAGACATGGTCAGAAGAGAGATTAGAAGGCCAAGCAGATATACTAATGAGAATTTTGTTGGTTTTGCATTCACTGTAGCAGAAGAGTTAGAATCAGAGGAACCTAGTGATTTCTTTGAGGCTCATAACAGTAAGGATTGGTTGAAGTGGGAAGGAGCAATGAATGAATAAATGGATTCATTGATCAAAAATCATACTTGGGATTTGGCAAAGCTGCCTGAAGGAAAGAAAGCAATAGGATGCAAATGGATTTACAAATTGAAGCCTGGTATACCTAGAGTAGAAAGACCAAGACAGAAAGCAAGACTGGTTGCAAAAAGGTACTCTCAATGTGAAGGTATTGACTATAATGAGATATTTGAACCTGTAGTTAGACATGCTACGATTAGATTTATGCTGTCAGCAGTAGTAAATCTAGATATAGAATTAGAACAGCTTGACGTTAAAACAACATTTCTCCATGGAGATATAGAGGAAGAAATATATATGTCTCAACCAGAGGGATATATACAAAAGGGGAAGGAAGATTTGGTCTGCAAATTGAGGAAATCTTTGTACGGATTAAAGCAGGCCCAGAGGCAATGGAACTTGTGTTTCAACAGATTCATGATTAAGCATAAGTTTGCAAGAAGTAAAATGGACAGGTGTGTCTACTATAAGAAGCATAATATTGGTTTATATGTGTTTCTCCTAATTTATGTGGATGATATGTTGATAGCTTCCAAAAGTAAGGAATACATAGAGAAACTAAAGGTGATTTTGGCTAAAGAATTCGAAATGAAAGACTTAGTACCAGCAAAAAAGATCTTGAGGATGGACATTGTAGGACAAGTGTTCAGGATGGATGAAGCAAAGACTATGTCTACTCCCATAGGGGCTCATTTTAAAATGGCAGCCATAAAAGAAGAGGATGAAGAGGTTGAAACAGGTGAGTTTCCTTATTCAAATGTTGTGGGAAGTGTTATGTATGCAATGATAGGAACTAGCCCAGATATATCATATGTAGTAGGGTTGGTTAGTAGATTCATGAGTAATCTAGGTTGTGTTCACTGGACTGCTGTTCAATGGCTATTGAAATATCTGAAAGGAACACTTGATAGATGTCTAGTGGTCAAGAAGAACTCGGATTTCAGGATAGAAGGGTACTCAGATTCTGACTTTGCATCAGATTTAGATCGGAGAAGGTCTACAACAGGCTATATTTTTAGAGTAGGAGGTAATATGGTGAGTTGGAAGTCGGGTCTATGTTGGTGTCAAAAATGGTCATCTCGAAATCAACGTCCAAGATTGCATCTCTAATCGGACTTACTCGGAAACACGACCAACGTCTAGACTCACCGCCGGCTAGACTTAACGTCTTCTAGACTTACTGTCATCTAGATTTATCGTCATCAAGACTTAATGTCTTCTAGACTTACTGTCATCTAGACTTATCGTCATCAAGA
>OVAN01002873.1:0-31409 GCA_900406275.1 Anastatica hierochuntica
AACAATATATATACACATAATCCGCGCGTAGCGCGGAACAAACCCCTAGTCCAAAAGAAGGACCTGAGAAGAATATGAAACAAATCAGCAACAAGCTTAAAAGAAAGGGAAAAAGAGAGAAGCAGTCAAGAGATCCAACTTGAATAACTCATCGGCGATTCGCTCGAGATTCTTAGCCGGAGGCTTGGGAGAAGCGACCATGGAGAGTACCGGTGAATGAAGGCATTGTGCAGCGGAGGAGACTGAAAGATCTCGATATAAATCCATAGATAAGAGCAAACATGTTCGCCGAAAAGGGATTTCTGCTAGGGTTTTTGTCGTCCGTCAAAATCCATTGTCCTCTCTTTCGATTTGCCCTAAAAATGCTCTCTCTTTCTCCGAGATCTTATGGCACATACTCAACGAGTGAAAGAGATAGACGGAGAGAGAAACAAACCTCATAGTTTTGGGAGCAACACAGATAGAGAGAAGGAGAATAAGAGAAAGAAACGATAAATTATGTTTTACTTTTTACTAGATAACGGATCCGCACCCAGTGGAGACATGAGAATTTTAGGAAAAAATAATGTTATTTGATAGTAGAATTTTCGCGGATTAAAAATTTGTTTAAATCATGTTACTTATAATCTTAAAAATGTTCATATAGATGAACGTTCGAGTATTTGGTTCGGTTCCAATTTGGTTCTTTTGATCTTAGGGTAGTTAAGTTTAGGAATTGTTCGAGTATTTTAAAAACTTGTTGCACTCCCTATCTGCCATGTCATTGCTCTCACATCTCCTTCAACGTGAATTGCACTAATACATTACTGGACCACAAACGTGAAGCCCAATCATTCCCAAGCTGACATTCAATTCATAAAAAGCCCAAACTGTACTTAATCCTAAGCCATCTTTGTTCCCTTTTCCCCTTCATCTTCCTCAGATGTTTCCCAAAACCTCCCCATCCTAACCTCCGAAACGTATACCATCTATTAGAATCTCCACACATTAATCCTTATCTTCAAGGCGCCTCCATCACTCACTCTCCATACCGTATTGTTTGTCAATTAACTACTCCCGAGTCCCGACGCCTCAGATGCCCCAATGCCCAATGTGCTCCATCATATAAAGCCATCACACCTCTCAACCCCATCATACCAATCGATACCCCAGCCCCATATTCTCATAATCAATATTTCTTTCAAAATTTTTTACTTGATTAATGGTCTTCCTAAATACGTTTCAAGGAAATGGCCGGAGATTGTCAAAGGAATTGACTGGCAGTATCACGACTTCAAGATATTTAGCCGGAGGTGAAGTTGTAAATATCTTGATCGCCTTTCTCTGAAATTGCAGAGCCGAAAGAAATGAAGCTGCTGGGATGACAAGTGGATTAGAATATATCATTCACGAGGACGACACTCTCCTCTCTATGGTAAGTTTTTAACATATCTAAGCTATCTCTGAATTATTTTGAAAACATTTGTGCAACATTTAAAATGAAACCACATTGAACAGGGGAACAAGGATATAGTGAAGATCCAAAGAGTAACTAGCTCATGGTACATTCACAGCGAGACAAACCGAGCAAAGATTACAACATAGTTTCTTCTTTGTACAGTCAAATTTCTGGTGGGGAGAGAGATGGAGATATATAGATAAGTTTTTCAGTTTCCGAATCATTACACTACAAGTTCTCCATTTGAATTTGACATTATCTCATATTCGGTTATCTTTTGGTCTGGCTTTTAAATTATAAAACAAAAAACCAACATGTTTGAACTTTGAATGCCTTGGTAAATCTAAGAAACCTGATTATTAAAAATAAGCTTTTTTATTCTTTTTACCCTCTGCTAGCATGTTTTTCGTACTTGTGATCAAGTTTCAGAAAGGAGGAAACTCATGTGGACATTGAAACGCTTGACCTTATAAACCAAAACTATAGACCTTATATGAACCCTCATCGCGAACAAAAGGCTTATTAAGAGTAACGAGGAGAAGCACAACAGAGGAAGAATTTTTCATAGCAAAGGATACAAATCTTGGAACCACTGGAAGTGAAATCGGCGTAAGCATCCCCTGAAGATAGGATCATGAAGCAAGTGATCTTGATCACGACCTCTTATAAGTCCCTTCTTCTTTATCTACGTACACAACTAGGTGTTCGTTTGGTACGTCATGTGGCATATGAAGCTATTACATTGGAGTGATTCCACTTCAAATTGGAAACCACAGTTTAAATCTCATGAGTTATTCAGGAAACCAATAATTGATTTACGTTAGATTCAATTTTATTTCCTCCTATGTAAGTTAAAAGCTCATGTGAGAATAACAACAGTACACTTTGGTTTGATTAAAGATTTGATTTTTAATGACCGCTTATTTTGATTCGCGCAATGTAAGTTGATTAAAATCTCCAAATCGGTCAGTATCATACGTATGTGTGTTGATGGTTGAGAAAACTGCATTTGTAAGTTGATGTTTATTTCTCTCTGTTGTGTTCGAAAGTTCTTTAGACACTAAAAATTGGAAATTGACACACATGTTCATTGCATCATCACATGATATCAAAAGAAGATGTCAGCTTACTACTCTAACCAAATAAAAGTTTAAAAAACTATAAGAGGAAGAGAGTGTAACTATAAGTTCATTGCATTTGCGTGAGAGATCGTAACTTCTTCTCTTCTCTTCTCTTCTCCTTGATGGTATATTGAACTTCCACCTTTCTCTTTAATAATAAGTTTTGTCCAATCTCTGTCGTTAGTTTTGATTGTTTGTTAGCATTTCATGAGATACCACCAAAAATTGATTTTTGAAAGCGATTATCAAAGACTCAAAGGTATTTTTTTAATATTACCATTCTCAATGGACAAGAATTTAAATGGTTACAAACTTATAATTTATGCAGGGAAGTAGAGCTGAACGTTGTTAGATCATTTTTTTTTTTATGTTGTTGGATCATCTTGGCATTCATAAGAAGATGTTCAAATGAAGTAACTCATTATTTCTCTCCTATGTATAAGCAGTTGCATTTTCAGGAAGCATTATTTTGGTGGTTGTCTCCTCATACAAAAAAAAACTCGGCTCTTTCCATAAATAGTGACAAGTTATTCAAAATCGGCTCTTTGCATTGACAAGTTATTCAAAATCGAAACCCCTCCCATCTTATGTTTGATTGCCCAAATTAAAAATGTTCTTACCTTTGTGATTTAAGAATGATACATCCCCGAAGGTCTTCGTACCCTGAAGAACATTGACTACAAGGAAATCTATAACAATTTATCAAGATAAAATGTACAAATGCAAATGAATCAGGTATAAATTATACTGTATAACATCAAGGAAAGGCAAGCAAGCAATTAAGAAGGTAGAATCAATTCATGTCACAACATCATCGAAGACATAAACTCATTTAGGAATTTGAGATGCTCCCTCAAAAGGAGCCAAACCAAGTGACGTTCAAAGAAATGAACTTCGTCATGTCCTGATTTCTTAGTGAAAATTCCAACAAAAATAAAAAACTTGAAGACATATGTAAATAGAGGTGAATGGCCATTAGATTCATTGAACTTAAACCAATAATTGTGTTGGGAAAACCAAATTGATTTGTAGCCACAAGTGTTAGGATATAACTATTTGGTTACTTAAGAAACTAAAGATATTAGAGAAGGGAGGAAGGTGATAGTTACATAATGAGAATTATTAGCATTTGTAAAACCATGGAGAAATGTGATCAATGAAAGAGAATAGAAGGGGTTAAAATCAAGCAATAATTTTATAACAAAATATTATTTAAAGTCAACAAAAAATTATAACATATTACCTAACAAAAAAGTGTATATGTATACTCGGGATAAATTCAGTTTCGGTTTCTATGCTTAGAAGACCTATTACTGAACAATTTTTGTATGCTCTCTTCCATCATTTTTCGCACTTTAATGTAATCATGTGATGAGTTGTACTCTTGCAAAGCCTAAGTAATTCAAACAACTAATATATCTATAACTCATGATTTGCATGCATCACAATTGCAACCAAACAACCATTTTCTTCTTAGTTATGGTGTAAGAAGAAAAATGATTAAAAGAATAAATATCTTTCCACAAAGACGAATTTCGACATTATGTTTGAGGCTAAAAAAGCTTAAGTTATTTGTTAATTAGCTCCTCAAGATGCAAAGTATTTTTATTCACCTCAAAAAAACTACCAAATTTCCTTTATCTCAAATCAGTTTCATTATCATAGGAAATTTTATAAAATAAAATGGAGCTGGATTTTCTTGGTGAATAAATACTTCTGTTAGACATTGGTGCATGCTTACAAGAAAATGGTGATTAAAAACTGTGCAAGCAATATGAAGAAGTGGTTCAAGTTGTCATGTGATGCTTGTCTGCTACTAAACTACATAATAGAAAAATCGGAAATTTTACCACAATTAGTACTACCTAGAGAGATAAATAGTAATTATGCGCTTATGAACACATTTGGAAACATGGAAACATAAGAGAAAAGAAGAGATGAATTAATTTAAAGAACTATAAGCTCACATAACTTATGTTTGACAATAAATGAAAATATAAATTTAATAATAATCAAATTAATAGATCTGTGAGTAGTTTATATAAATACAAGAGTAAAAAACCGATACAAGAACTTATTAACTACACTTTAAAATAATAGTTACTAATCAAAATTTAGAACAATAATTTATAAATAAAATTGTTGACGTACATAAAAAATGGTAAAACTACAGTAACATTTCCTTTATTCACGGGCACTGATTTTAATTGTGTCATATTCATTTTATGATTATATTCATCCCATATTAATCGATCAATGATTCAAATTCTAAAAAACTTTTCTGTACCAACCAAAAACTCCTAATGTTAAGAAAGTAATAAGACTCTTTCTACAAATTTTAATAATAAAATTACAATTAAAATACATTGTAATGTAAATACAATATTTATGTTATTAATTTAATTTTTACGAAACTTATAGTTGAAACAATAACACAAATTTAATAAAGAGTTGGTGCTGAAGCACGAAACAATCCTTAGAAACTACAAGTAAATTTATAATCTTTAAAAGAAAAAAGCTATGGTGCCTATATTTTCAACGATTGATTTGTCAAATAATCTATAAAATTATCAAATATTGCATTGTTACTATCAAATAAACACATGCTAAATTAACTCTTTTAATTTAAAGATTAACTATCATTTTAAACAACATTTTTTAGGAAAAAAACCGCGCGTAGCGCGGTTAATCCTATAGTAACAATAATTAAAACAAATATGCAATAGTAGTACAATAAATATGTAGCAAATATAAAAATATTGTAAGCTCGTAACGAAAGGTGGTTTCGTAATTTTTCACTTCGTCTTCTACCTTGCAACTACTAATTATGCAACTCTAATAGCCACCGCCATTGTTTTCTTTTCCAGAAAATTCGTCAATTTTATACTTTTTAAATAAAAAGTTCTCAGATCTTTTATATATAATTTAAGATCTTATCCAATGATGAAAAAAATAAAAATCTTACTATTTAAATAAATTAAAAATATTGAATAAATAAATTAAAAATATTGAAATGCAAAATGAGTTAACGGAGGAGAGACGACGAAGAAGATGAAGATGGACGGTGAATGACAGAAGAAGATGAAAATACACGGAGGAGACTAGGGAGGTGGTGGGTGGAGGAGAGGATGGAAGTGATGATGGAAGAAAAAGAGTGAGAAATTTTAATTTCATGAGAAGATTATTTGTTTGAATTAGTTTGGACAAAATAAATCAAAATGGCATTCTTGAAATTATGATGAACATTTAGGTTTAATGATAAATATCCAAAAGATTAAGTTAGTTTAGTAAAAAGTGCTAGTTTCGTAATGAACATGTTTTCTAGAGTTGGTGAAAGTAATTTTCTCTATTAAATATGACTCAAGGCTAATTATTATTCTCTGATTATAAATGTATTAGCCATCTCATTACTATTGCAAATGCAAGACCCTTTGATTCTCAAAACAGTAATCAATGGATTTTCACTATCCACATTACCATGACTTACCATAAATATTCAATCTTGTTTCTTCCTTTTGGATATGTACAGAAGAAAATATCCAACTCCTGCAGCTATCGTCGACATAATAAAACCTGGCTTATTGATCTTGAATGGAATCCGGCTACTAATATAAACCACTGTCCACCGTATCATAAAACGTAATCCGCAGCTTGCTTTGAACTTCTGGATTGAGAATCCCTGAGTCAAAAGCGATATAAGTTCACTAGTAGTAAAGGTTCTCCATTTGAGACATTTTTTTCCTAAGGATGCACCTTTTGTATGCATTTGGATTAAAAGAAGAGAAATTACCGAATTACCTCCGGTAATTTGTTTTCTACAGCCAGATTGTCGATATGCAGCCTTACGTTTGATGATGCAGCCAACCAGAAACTGCGATCCACACTTGAGTACACATTAGCAACTATGTCGAACAACGTCTGAGCTCCTTCCTCAGTAGCCTTTAGGATTGATTCTTCTCGGCTTCTGCGATTCCTGCAAAACAAGATTTACTCCTCCCATCAAATTCCTTTATATGTTATGTATCAATTAGCTTATCAAGTTTCCATCAGATCTATCGTCTATCATATCAATTCTTAGACGAAACATCAATAGGTTTACATTTAGCAGATTTATCCACAAACATCATATTCTTTATTCATACTTGAGATATCCACAGAGCATGTGTTTCGGCCATAGATTGACCCTTCCATGCATGGGAATCACCACATGCGGAGAAAGCTCCAAGAATTTATATGTCGACTGAAAGTATTCCTGTACAGAAAAACCGGAAATTAAGGAACTTATGGTGCTCACATCGATAACTGACTCAACAAATTTCAAAAAAACCAGTTAAAAATGCATTACTATCTTACCCAATTTCTTTTATATTGAAGGAGCAAATTTGGAAGAAAAATAACGTCGTAAAAACATCACAATCTATTACAGTACAATCCTCAGACTAACTTTTGCACTGAAGTATTCGAAATAGAAAATAGTGTGAGCATGCCACCGAGTTTCCAGGGCTACTTAGTACTTACTGTCATGTTTCCACCAGACCTGATATCCAAGAAAGCACTTCCCTGACTGAAACAACCGACATTGGTGAATTAACATTTGTCGAATCACACTATTTTCACTGAATTGAATTGGCCTATAGCAACAGGGATTTACTAAAGTTCCTGTCTTACCCAACACAATGATCACCAACAATCAGAGAACGAGTGGAAGTATGAAGTAGGGCCATATGACCATCCGTGTGTCCCTGTGAGAATCGTCCTTGGTTAAGAGTTTACTAACATTCCATCAGAGCAGCAAGTCAAAGGGTTATCCAAGAATTTAAAGTAGCTGAGAAAGTTACCGGAGCAAAAATGACGGTCAATCTCTGAGCATTGACATAGATGTTTTCTCCTCCAGAAACTGGGGTATAGTTACCAGACCAACCATCTAAAATCGCAGAGTATTCGAGCATAAGAAAATTAGAATTTCAAGAATGGGAAATAATATTGAAGAATGATACCAATGCGTTTCCTAGTTTTGACATGTGCCACTAGAATAGCATTAGGATTGCTCTCTTGTATAGCAGAAAGCCCTGAAACATGGATGAAGAGGTAGATCATATGCATAAAGAACTATGAGTTAGTTTTCCAAGAGATAGAGAGAAGCCACCAAACTAAGACGGGTAACAACAGAACCGTACCATCAACGTGATCAGGATGGTGATGTGTAACATAGACAATTAGCTTTCTAGGTAAAGCATTAACGATTTTCTTGAGCTTGTCAAGACAAAGAAATGCCGTTATGAATTAGTTAAATTTAAACAGATAAACGTAGAGACCAAATATTTGAAGATTGTGAGATGATATTTTTGTACCATTTTGCAGAGAAATGAAGAATACATATAACTAGACACGGATAGTAACATACCTCAATATGTAGTTTGTAGAGGCATCCAGGATCCACTATCAACGCATCTCCATAAGCTACAAAATCGGTCCCTTGATGGTCTCCTAAACCGTTTTGTGGAGCAAATACAACCAAATTTGTTGTCTTGAAAGGTTTCAGTGTCCTGCTATGCATTGGCACAAGCATAACACCAGGCGGATATTCCTGAGATTACATGAAAGAAGGCATGAAATGTAGGATTCTGATAAAGACATTCATTATAAGAAGGAGAGGAAGAAGACAAGTTTAAATAGTCTGGCAACAAGAGACCTGGATAGGCAGGGAAGTTGAAAACTTCTGCCTCATAGACTGACGAGAACCATCCCCAAGTCCAAGTAGTACTAACGGTCCAATACGATCACTGCCCGGTTTTGCATCTATAAGACAGTCAAAGCATGCTTCCATGGACATCCATTTATGGTTGCCTGCACTCGAAACTATACAAGATTTTTACTTTTTCCATTTTTCAAGTTCTCTGGTCTCAAATGTTTCTCCTAGTATCACAAGTGAAGCTAGTTCCATAAGCAATAAAGATTTGTCTGATGCCGAATAAAAGGACAAACCTTGAAAACTCCGGTCTGTATCCAACAGCTTCCCAGCGATGAAACAAGTATGGACACAAGAGTCAGGTCCAAACTCAGGCTCCTCAACATACCTAACGAAACTCCACTCTCCTACATCGCTTAAATCTAACCGCAAATTCGCCAACAACTGTGGCATTTACTTGGAAAGCATTAGTTCGCGGAAACAACACGAGAAAGAGGAGTGCACAAGCACAACAATATCCGTTAATTTACCCGATTCAGAGTAGAATCTACGTCGAAATTCTTCAAATCGAACTCCTCAGAGCACGATTCAGCCACAGAGATAGCAGACACGGACCTGGTTCCGCCTTCTAGGATGGGTAAAACAGCTGATGGTAAGTCCCAGAGATCGGAATCGACGAAGGAATCATAAGCTTCATCCCCAAATTCCGGCGGCCGCTTCTGCTTCTCGAGAAGGAACTCGGCGTCGTTCGTGATGATCACTGCAAGATTAAGTTTGGCCATTGTTGTTTCTGCAGAAGAATCCCTGAATCATCCGAAAGTGGTTAGGTGGAATGTTTGAATCTAATTGACGATCGTTCCACTCGTCTTTTCATTACCCTTTCTACAAAAAGTTTCAAATTTTTTAGGAAGAGTGATGATTCTCAGAGAGGAAAGTGTTTTCTACACTTTTTTTTAAGAAAATCGCATATTGTACTTTCCTACACTTAAACTTTGAAATTTTTTTACGAGCACTTTTAACCTTCAAAATGATTTTATCATAAAAATGATTTTATCAATGATGATGTGTCAGTTTTTTAATAAAAAATTAAATTAATAAACAATAAAATACATTAAAAATCGAAAAATAGAAAAAAAATTCTAAAAATTAAAATTTAAAAAACAGAAAAATTAAAATTCAAAATTAAGAAAATATTTATATATATATAATAAAAATAATTATAAAAAGAATAAAATAGATAAAAGATTTTAAAAATTAGAATAAACCATAAAAATAAAAGATATTCAAAATTTTTTAAATTTTAAACTAAAAAATTATAAATTTAAATTTTAGTTATTATTATTAAATAACGAAATATTTTTCCTTCATTTAATATTTTCTAATATATCTCATAACCTATCATTTGATAGCNGTAAATTTTGAAGTTTAAATTTTATGATTTATTAAGTTTAATAATTTAATTTTTTGAATTTTTAATATTTTATGATTTTTTCAAAAATTTTGGAATATTTTATGTATTTTTGGAATATTTTGCTTATCGTAGTTGGCTTTCAAAGTAATTTTTTGTCGCCTACATAAAAAAAAAAAAGAAACTTTCCATTTTTAATGCAAGTCCGTTTAATTTTTTCATGTCAACTTCACTTGATCATATAAGCTGACAAAAATTGATGTATATGATTTGTGTTTATACAAGTAGCAAATCTCATTATCCATATTCAAACCCTAATATACTTCATAAAATTAAAATAGAAAATTATAATAAATATTAAAAAGTCTAAATTATTTAAATGTTATATTTTATATTTAAGTATTATATTTAAATGTTATATTTTATATTTAAGTTAATGTCTTAAGAACGAGAGGCACTGTGTATAAATATAATCATCCAATCACGCAGGCCAACTTGTCAAAGACAAGATTAATAGCAAGTTTTGATAATTCTCTATAGTTTCAGCATTACTACACACTCTTCGTTTATAATTGTTTTCTCTTCCACTTTTTTCTCGGACACTAAGGAATTAGGCCAGATGTGGTGGTACCTTGCAAAAGCGTAATGTCTGCATTTTGATTGATTTTTCAAGAACAAAGGTTGTGAGGCCGTACATGTCTAAACTCGAAATCTTTTTCTTGTGACATTTCAAGACAGATGCATAATAGGGTTGTTCGTTTGGTTGCCGCATGTTCTTGCGGTTGCGGCAATATAATTTGAATAAGTTTGGTCGTTTGGTTGCCCTAAGTTCTTGCGTCTACGGCTGTGTCTAGACGCCGCGTTTCGCGGCGAACGCAGAAAAAAGTGGCGTCTGCGTCTAAAAATTGCGTTTGCGTCTTTCTGCGACTGCGTCGACTTCCTGTGTCTGCCAAACGAACAACAAAACTTGCGTCTGCGTCAACTTTCTGCGGCTGCATCAACTTTCTGCGTCTGTCAAACGAACAACAATCAAACGAGATTGCCGCAACCGCAGCCGCAGCCGCAGAAAGTTGCGGCAACCAAACGAACAACCCTAATGTTAGCCTCTAACTTCAATTTCTATTCAGTTTCACAATAGAAATGCTTATGTTTGTATTCTTATGCACGTTTCTCATTATAATAGATGATCATATTTTATTTTTAAAATGCGGAGATATTTTAAAAGTTTATGTTAAAAAAAATTCACATCCATCTATTTTTTTAAATAAGTATCTAGATAAATTCTTCATAGCAAATGATAAATGATGATTTTAGGGTATTGTCAAGAAATAGGGTTATGGTTTAGTAATTACCTAAATTCAAGGAAAGGAGGAATCAAAGCTTCTCGTTTATTGGATTATAAACTCTAGAAAACACTTGATGGTTGCTTTGTAATGGAAAGATTAACAAAAATATTTAGTGATGGATCCCAGGAGGCCCATCTCCGAGCCAAGGTGGTTTCACATAGTGATAGCTTCGAGAACATGGTGATTTTATCGAGTGTCTTTGCGATATTATGGGTCACGGACTACAATTTTAAGAAAGATCTAGTATCCCGAGCTCTGTCGCCCCTCGAAAGCCCGTCCCCCTCTTCCCTTGTTTTCTTCTTCCTTTATAGGTGAATCTCGTAACGTCTTTTCCCACAATTCTCGAAAATCTACCTTCATAAATGTGCGAACTAATGCCCTCAATTCTAGTGACTTGGTTGTTGACTCAAAGATACAGGCTTTTTCCTTCTCCATGATCCATATTCACTTTGTTAATTTTTCCCTTTATTCCATTACGGGCCTATACGGTCCATCTTTCATTCCTGATTTGTTATCTTGGTTCACTCTAACCGGATTTGGTAGGGTGGAATCCACCTCCATCAAGAGCCCTCCCCCCCACTTGAAGCTCGACAAGGGGGGCTGGTTAGTTACCCAGTAAACGGGTCTTCCAAGCAACCGCGCTTTGGAGAGGTTCTTAACAAATGTTTTCCGAGGAATCGAATCCGATTCGAGATGAACGTCCTTTCTTGGTTCATCTCGAACCGAATCCTGATTTGATCCGGTTGACTTCCCAATTTTGGAAAGTTCTGATTTGACACGACGCGGGTCCCACCATTACCTCCTCTCTCCACGTAAGCCTTGGTATTCATGTGATTTTAAAGTCCATGACTCTACATCTTCCACCTTCCTTCGGTGCTTCGATTACCTTCATCAAAAAGGTTTGTTTTTCCGCTCTTCTCTTTACTCTGCTTTCCTTTACTTGTCTTAGTGTTCCCGTTACGAATTCTTCTCGCAATTCCGCTGCTCCCCTTCACCGTTAGCCCTAGGTCTCGCAACTATGGATCCCGAAGCCCTAGTTACTCGCCGGAGAAAACCCTTGTCCTCCTCTTCTCCTCTTGTCGTCGACGCTGCCGAAACCCTCTGGCGACAAGTCCGACTTGCTCGATGACCCTGTGGATCTTCCCTTCTTCTCAACAAACCCCAGATCGAGTGACATGGAGGAAAACCTTGTCACCGCCACTAAGGAGGAAGACGCCCCAGAAGAGGACTGTCTTGCTGTTGTTCCAGCTACCCCAATGGCTATTGTTCCGCCGGACAATGCCCCGACTGTTGGTCCGACCACAAGTACTTCCAACTCTCTTCAAAATTTAAGGGAGGATTTTGACATTCCTGACAACGTTGTTCTCCTCCTCCCTTCTCCCCAGGATAGGCCCTGGACTCCTCCTGTCTACTTCTGTATTTATAAATCGTTCATCAGACATTGCCGCTTATGGTTTCCCCTTCCTCTCCTCCTGATGGGATACTGCCACCGCCGCCAAATTGCCCTCTCCCAGCTTACAATGGGTGGAGTTAGGACCATTGTTGGTCTCTTCTTTCTTGCGGCGGAAGCCGACCTCAAGATGGGGGTCCAATTTCTCGAAAAACTAACCTCCTTTAGAGGTGTTCCTAGGAAACCCGGATTCTACACTGTCTCTGGGAATTCCCAGCTTGTTACCCTTCCGGACAACAAATCCGACCCCTGGGAGAGGGCCTACTTCTTTGTGCAGGCCAACTCCAATACGCTCCCTGTAATCTTCTCTAGATCAGTCCGCAGGGACTGGAACTTTGATGCGAGTAGGCGATGTATTTAGACCGTCTCCTTTTTGGTTGCTCTGTTCATATTATTGATAACTTTCTTGTTTGTCTCAGCTCGGCCGATTGCAAAGAAAGCCAAGGATTTCTCGACCCTGAATACTGACCTAGCTGCTCTTCGAGCTATCGAAAAACGCCGTTGGGTAAGCTTCAACGCTACTCGCATTGTTGCCGCGGTAGCTGCCCTTGCCGCCAAAGAGTCTGATCGCCCTGCTTCTCCCTTCCATCCTCCCACTTTGTTGCTTTTCCAGCCTCCCTTTACAATGGTGCATCCCATCGTCCAGCTTCAAATGTGGAGCAAAAAGCTACTGAGATGGCCCGCAAACGGGCTGAGAAGGCAGCCGCGTCTCAGGGAGCTTTCCAAGGTAGCCCTGTTTCCGCTGCTGGCAGCCGTGCTCTCCCGCTGTCCTTTGCTCAAGTGCCTTTGCCGCCGTCTTCGCTCCCGAGCTCGGTTGAGCGCTCTACCGTTTCTGTGAAGGACGTGGCTTTAGCTAAGGTTAAAGTCGCTGCCGAAAGGAGGAGGGCTGGGGGAGCATCCTCCTCTGCCAATAAGGAGGATGCATTCCACAAGGATACCCTCCCGCCGGTTTTCACAAGGGGAGACAGTCAGCCCGGTGACCCGAATCCCAAGAAGAGAAACCCCCTCTCCCTCTGTCGTCCCTTCTAAGAAGCAGAGGACGGAAGGTAGAGAAGTTCTCGACGAGGCATCGGGTGAAAGAAGGTCGGAGACCTCCGGACAGAGGAGGTCTGAAGAAGGGAGGTCGCCCGACCGGAGGTCGGAAGAAAAGAAGGCCAGATCGCCCCTTAGTGATGACAACGCGCGACTTTCCGAGCTTGCCCGCCTCAAAGGGAAAGGTCCTATTGTGGAACAGGACCATGCTGTTATTGAGCTCGGGGAATATGGATTTAAGTTCAGGTTTCCCGGGAACGTTCCTTTGGTCGAAAATGCCAAGGCCAACAAGGCTTTGTATCGTCACTTTCGCCTTCCTGGGGACAAGATCGCTGACCACAAACTTCTGGAGAAATCCTCGACTTACCAGGAGGTTTTCCCTAGTAACACCGAGGTAACTCCTCGTCTTTGCGCCTTTCTTTTTCTTTTTGCAAGATTCTTGTCTGATGTCTTTTCCCCTGTACCCTTAGCATATGGGCTTCGTCAACCACATGAGGTTGGAATATGAAGAGAGGCTCGAGATGTCAAAGAAGACCATCTTCTAATACTTTCACGAGCTGAAGATCAAGAAGGGAAAAACTGCTGGTGCCATCAAACATGTCGTCGAGGTGGAGTTTTTCGCCAAGGCCTATTTGACAAAGCTCAACGAGCTCAAAATAAACGACTCTCTGCTTCGTTTTCAGCTAGCCTCTGCCAGGGATGAGTTGAGAAAGGAGAAGGACGCGGCCAGCGAGCTATGAAAATTGTTGGAGGCTTCTCAGGAGGTAGCTAGAAAGAAAGGGGACGAGCTCGAGGGGACGTCGAGGGTGAAGAGCGACCTCGGGTGGAAGTTTGAGTCTGCCCGAGCTGCACATGCCGAGGAGGTTGAGAGGCTCCAACTCCAGAATGATCGGGCGATGAAGAAAGCGACGAAAGAGGCACAAAGAGAGGCAGCAGCCAAATACAGACATGGGTTCAAAAAGGCTGAGAGAGAGCTATCAAGGAACTCGAGCTCGTACAGGATAACGCGCTCCTTCAGTCTTTAGCGAAAAGCCGAATTGACCTGTTAGGAGAATTAGTCGGGAGAGGAATCTCTGGCCTGGAGGCCAACAAACAGAAATGGGAGGAAGCTCTTGCCAAGTTTCGTGTTGAGCTAGAGCTCATGGACGTTGTGCAGCTCGACGCTGAACAGGATCTTCGTGTTCCCCCCCCCCCCCCCCCCCCTGCGCCNCCTCCCCCTTCGTTAGGTCGGAAGAAATCTCCTCTCAGTAGGTCGCTCCTGCCGAACCAGAAGGCTCTGCGACGGGAGGGAGCCCTCCTGCGGGACTGTTCTCGGTCTTCCTGCTGGTGACTCAGCTGTCCAGTCTTCCCCAATGCTTGACCAATTTAGCTCGAACCTGCATATCATCCCTCCTGGAGATGCCTCTGATCTCTCAAAAGACCCTGCTTAGGTTGTTTAGTTAGTTAGTTTTTTTTTTTGCTTGTGTATACCCGAGAGGGTCGAATTTGTACTTCCTTTGTCTTTGAACCGATTAATTTGATCCGATCTTTAGGAGTTGCTTTTAACGTATGCCTTTTTTACGCTCGCAAATTTCATGCATTTTCACGGTTGATGATATTTTAGCGGCGAGCTTGCGGGAATCACCAGTGGGTAAGGCCCCCGGTTTTTCCAACACTAACGACCTTTTGTGGTCTTACATGTCGGTTTTCAGGTGAGGAGGTCCGTTCTCCGTTTGAATGGAATATCAAGATGTGTGAAGGCCCTCTAAAAGAACCTTTAGGTGGTCCTTTTCGTCGTCAGTTTCGTTCTGACGGCTCACCCTTCTTATGAAGTGGTTATTATAGGCGCGGAGGCGGGCTCCGACTTACCCCGTCTGTTGTCGAGGTTCTTAGGTGCAGCACGGAGCTGACTTACCCCATGTTACACTCGCCAACGCTGAAGGCGTTTTTCGCGGGCATGGCCCGACTGTCTATAATATGCTTAAGGTCATACTTGATCGGGATGAGACCATGCGAAGGTCATCATTTCGCGGTTGCGGTGTTGTTACACCGAGTCATTTATGAGAAATTCGCGAATATATCGAGCTACATGGCCAGGGTGCCGATGTGAGAATGTCTGAATGTTTTTTAAACAAACGTTTGTTTTAGTCAAACAGCTGTGTCCGCTTGTGGGCTGCCTACGTACCCCGGAGAGATCAAGCCTATACGTAGTTCAAGTACAATTTTATTTTGAATTCATGAAACCACGCGTATTTTTTAGGTGTTAGTTTTTTTACATCGTTAGCTTCCCAGAGTCATATTCACCCCTTTGTGAGGTCTAGCTCAGGACCTCGGCGGGCTGCATGCCTTCCTTTTTTGTTGGCTAACTCTTCCTGATTGGAGGATATTGGTAGTCCAGTGTTGGAGGTGATCATTCTCTTGTCCTTTCAGTTTCCCTCCTGAGCTCCGGCATATTCCTCTAGAGATCCACACTCAAGGAGTCGTCGTTTCCTTTAGTCTCGGTATCAGGCACTTGTTGTGCGACCCCGGAGACCCGCCTCTTCCCTGTTAGGCGCATTCTCGCGCTCGGCGTCCTGTGCCGTGATGCTTGGTCTGGGCTCTCCCGTGCTCCCCCTATTGCTCCGCCGATCTCCATTGCCGCCGATCTGGTTAGTCTCGAGGACCCGAGACTACTTTTTTCAAAGCTCGACTGCAACCTAGCCTCGGTCCTCGCCTCAATGTTGGGAGCTCAGGGCATGCCTGCGTGTATTCCCCGCTGAATTTTATCCTTCCCGCCTTCGCACTGGCCCGTTCACGCCTTTGAATCCAAGGGTGCCGCGCTGATCGCGTTGTCATCGTCCAACGGCGGTTCCTGATCTTCTTGAGATGTTCAAATTTGCCCCCGAGCTTCATGCTTGGTGCGTTGGCGGAAACTTGGAAGTTCTTTCTGTCTCTGTGATCCTTCCCCGGTCAGTGTAACGGCGGACGTGAGTCCTTCGTCAAGGGGAGAAGAAAGCGGTGGTGGCCAGTAGCGGCTGTAATGATGGTGGTGGTGTCGCCGCTATCGTTCGTTCCACCATCGTCAAGCGCAGAAGTTCCAGTACTCCCCTTGTCCAAGCACGCTCGAGTCGCCAGATTGCGACGAAGTGCGACGCGTTCGGCATAGTGATTACATTGATCGCCTCTTCGCACCTCAACTGGGACCAATAAAGACAGAACAACCGGGTTAATTTCGAAGTGAAGTCTATGCGGGTTCACCTGAGGCTCGGTTGCAGAAGTCGGATGTAGCGAAGCGGAATCCCCCCTCCTTCTAGCGCCAATTGATGGATCCCAAGAGGCCCATCTCCGAGCCAAGGTGGTTTCACATAGTGATAGCTTCGAGAACATGGTGATTTTATCGAGTGTCTTTGCGATATTGTGGGTCACGGACTACAATTTTAAGAAAGATCTAGTATCCCGAGCTCTGTCGCCCCTCGAAAGCCCGTCCCTCTCTTCCCTTGTTTTCTTCTTCCTTTATAGGTGAATTTCGTAACGTCTTTTCCCACAATTTTCGGAAATCTTCCTTCATAAATGTACGAATTAATACCCTCAATTCTAGTGACTTGGTTGTTGACTCAAAGATACGAGCCTTTTTTTCTCCATGATCCATATTCACTTTATTTTCCCCTTTATTCCATTACGGGCCTATACGGCTCATCTTCGATTCCTTGTTTGTTATCTTGGTTCACTCTAACCGGATTTGGTAGGGTGAAATCCACCTCCATCATTTAGAAAAATAAATGTGATGGAAAATGGAGTAGGTTCATAAGAATGTTTCAATCAAGAAGATCTACCCTCTTTTCTTCTTGCCAATTTTCCTTTATAACTCTAAGCTCTGAATCATAACAACAATATAATTCTTTCCGAAAAATATGGGCATTGAATGCACACTTATTACTCTCCACATCCTTTCTCATCTACAACTTTCTCCCTTCTGCGTCTAAATGTTTGTTTCTTCTCCTTTTACTATTACTAGATGAATAGCCGCGCTACGCGCGAGATTTTTTTTTTAAAACTTATTTATTATCATTTTTAAAAATATTTATGTTTTAGTATTATTTTTAGTGGGAACATGAATTTTCAAGGTTTTGTCTAAATTGTGTCCATCATTCAAGATTATCATCAGCTCGTTGTTAAGTCTTTTGGATTATTTGGATCACTTAATTTTTTCGTATAACAAAACTATGCATAAAATATGAGATTTTAATTAGCCAAAAAAATTAAAAATTATTTTCAAAATTAATTTGAAAACTTTAGCCAATTAGTTAATCTATTTTATTTTATTTATTTCATCGTGATCATCGAATAAGATGTTCATTTCAAAAAAAAATTCAAAAAACCAATACACATCAATTTATTCAAATACAATAGTTAAACTGAACTATTGTATTTTGTAGTTGTTTTCATTTTTTAGAAATTGTAAAATCAAATATTATAATTAACATTTGTTTGTTAAAACAAATATAATTTAAACTCAATTTTTGTGTTTTCTTTTCTTTTTGTTAAATTTATTTGATTCCTTAGAGAACAACTTTTAGTATTTTTTTATTATAAACTTAAAATCTTAAAAGTAAATAAAACTATTTTTCGTGCTCTCATGTTAGATATTGATTTAATAGATTATATTAACATAACAATTAATTTCAACAGTTTTAAATTAAATAATGACACTTGTCATCTTCAAATCAAACGAAATTGATGATGTGGCGCATTATTGGAGAGAGTTGACCATCTTTTATTATATAGATAGATTTACTTTGCATGTCTGCTATATTTCCCTTTGCATTTTCTGTTTTTTTGCTCTGCTTTCTTGTATTGTTCTGTCGTTCTCCCTTTAATCTTCTAATCTTCGATGGCGCCTTTAATTCATCAGAATTTCTAGAAATCCCTAAACCCTAAACCCTAAACCGCTAGCCATGGAGAAGCCAAATGAGGCTCATGACTCAGACAAGACAGAGATCCTCAATGTCAAAACAGATCTTCTACTTGGGGCTTCGTCACCCGATGGAGGCAAAATCTAGGTCAAGATTCATTAGTAGTCATTCGCTCAGCGTCGAGAGAAGCCAATAACAATGGTCGCAAAGAAGTGGCGCATGCTGCCGGAGCTGAGGTCTCAAGGAATGTGGTAGCTATACATGTAACCGAAGAACCAAACTGAACCCGAACAGAAAAAATAGACTCAAGCTCGAATCGAAATAAGTTAAATACCCTAATGGATCTCAAGGGCCTACCCGATCGGATACTATTCGAACCGAACCGATACCCGAATGTACCCGGACATATCTGATATACGAACGAATACCTCTAAATACCTGATACCCTTAAATACCTGATACCCATATACCCAAATTACAATTATAAGTTTTGATTAAATTGTTATTTTAAGGAGAAATCCATCCAAGACATGAGGGAATCGCTTGAGATTCCCATCGAAATGGTGTTTCTGCTTCCCTTGACACTGGCAGATCGTGAATGCTCTGCCAGGGTATTTTTGTATGTATGAGTTGTTCTTGAAGGAGTGTCACCTCGTTTCCTCTACCTCACCCTCCTCATGTCTTTTCTTTTCTTAAAGCCAATTAAGTGACTTTTTTCCCTTGCGGTGATCAACTTGTAACCTTTTTGTCTCATCGTTCTAACAAATGTATAACCTATCAATAAATACTTTTTGCCCTTTTTAATGATCAGTGAATACTTGAAGATCACATTCATTTGGGTCTCGTCAGAGTTATAGTTGAGGTCCCTCTCCGTCTCACACTCTCTATGTGCAAGTTGCAGGTTGTGAGATTTGTAGAAAGCAACTTGGGTATTTTGAATTTGAAAGCTTCGGATGGAATTATGCGGACCACTGCAGATGACAGAGGCTGCTGAAATTTTGAAAAAGAAAGAGGATTTGTTTCCTTTTTCTCTTTCGACATTTGCGCTTTGCCTACCTGACAAGGTAATAAGATATTCTTCAGGCCATGCTTTTCTGGTTAGAGAGATTTCAGATTTGTCTTGGCAGCCTTTGGAATTTTGCCTTTTATACCGATGATGTATGCAAATTAGTTTCTGGTATTAGGCCCATTGAATAACAAGATAGATAGGCTTGAGATCACTATATACTATTCAGATTATAATGGAGCTGTGATTTAAGTATACCCTTTGAGTTAATTTTTTTTTTTGTATTTTGTTTAGTACCTTTGAGTCAATACTACATTTAGTTACAAATGTTGAGTATGTATGATAAACAAAATTAGACATAGAAAACTGGTGACTGGTAGTGAAAGTTACGTAGCTATATGCATTCTCTCAGTACTTACAGTTTGACAATTCTTTATCTCATCTTTTATCTTCCCAGTGACACAAATGAGAAAAGCCAATACCTGATGGATCTTAGTAGTCGCAAGTGCTGGTATTCGGTGCGGTTGATTTACTGGTCCATTGGTGGGTCACGGAGATCGGTGAACATGGAAATTTCTTTATTAGTGAAGCCTCGCCTCAATCTGGAGGCGAAGGGTGTGGAGTTATTGTCTCCTCTTTGTAATTGTGATATTGACATTTTTTCTCCTCCTTCTGGATTTCTGTTAGCTCTTGCACAACCTGTTCCATTGTCAGCCTAATCATATTGTCTTGCTGCAAGCACCGAAAGGCCAATTCTGCCACCATTGTAGTCATCTTTCTAACCCCTTCATTTGTTCTGTATCCAAGACTCTGATCAATCAGCTCGTGGGTTGCGTGGTTCTTTATCTTGTTTACAGCTAAGCTTGATAGGTTGATCTCACTCTTTCACCTGTTTATATCAACCGCAGGCTTTGATAATATCAGCTCCATAAGCACCACTCCGAAGCTATATACATCACTCTTGGCGGTTAGATGATAGCACCTATGATACTCAGGATCCACATTAACAGGTGTACCTTGAGGAGCAGTTGAGAAACATGTGTTACATCACCCTGAAACAACCTCGACAGCTCAAAATCTGCAACTTTGACTCTAAAATTCCTGTCTAGGAGAATGTTTGCAGTTTTGACATCGCGATGTATGATATCCGAAGCGTGAAGGTAAGCCAACGTAGTCGTTGTTTCTATGGCGATGCTCATGCGCATGCACCATGTTAAAAAGCCTTGGATTGTTGGGTTTTCACCATAAAGATGATCTGCAACGGTGCCATTAGGAACAAACTCGTAGACTAGGAAAAGTTCTCGGCTAAGTCGTGAAGTGCATCCGTAGAGTGAGACTAGATTCCAATGATGGAGGCGTGTGAGAATTTCTATCTCATTCATGAATTGCTCAAGTCTTCTGTAATTGTGTTCATGGAGACGCTTCACTGCAACTTCCTGCCCATCACGCACTTTTCCTGAGATCATAAAAGTAAGAAAAGCATAGCTTAATAGAGAGATCTCATTTTCCATAAGTGTTAGTGCACTGATCATCTTATCATAGTAGACAGTACCAAAGCCTCCATCTCCTAGTAATCTATCTTTACTGAAGTTGTCTGTGGCTTCTTGAAGTTCTTTATAGGAGAAGATTGGTATCTTAAAGAAGACAGTGCTAAATTCGACATCAGATTTTGAGTTTGCTCTAGAGAGAAGATCCGAACCAGTTTTCTTTCTGTAAATCTTAAGGATGATGATAAAGAGTGCCGCCAAGATGATGATGAAGATGACCGAGCCTCCGATTCCTGAACAATTAAAGAAGTTATTGATTCAAGTTGGGTGTTTCATGGAGAAAAGATGAAACTAAATGCGCAAAAAAAAGAGCATGTCTTTTCACCTAATCCAAGCTTTATTCTCTCTTGATCATGATTGTGATTGTGATTTTATTCTGCAACAAAGAAGAGGCATACTGAGTCATTGTCATCTCCCAAATGTTTCATTCATCATTCATGGTTCATTGTGTTCATACCATTGATTCCTCCGACACATTGATACTTGTCCTGGATCATCTTACATTCCCCTCCTTGGTTATGGCAACGATAGCAGTGTGGAGGCAGTTTTATAAGAAGAGAGAAGGTAGCACTTACGTTAGACTGGTTTGTGTTTCTTGGAATCACCCAACTCTTTGGAGCCTTGATGGCTGAACACCTTACTAAATCATCATGACTATCTGTCAAGTTGGAATAGTACAAACTGCTTCCTCCTCCTCTGCAATTCGCGTAAGTGAAACTGTTCTTCCTACTGTTGGTGCATTTGTATAAAGTATCCAAGTCGAGCCATGGAGAATTTGGAAGAGAGAAGTTTGACAAGTCATTGCAAGATCATGTTTCCAAGCTTTGGTTAAGCCTTGGGTCGGTGATGGTTATGTTGTTGGCTTGAGAGACGGTTTTGACTTTGTACCATTGCCCATTTTCCTCAAGCTGCGTTACTACAATTCATCATGAACAGACCACATCGAGAGGGCATGTCTGTGCTAAAGAAAGGGAACGTGAAGTCAAGGGTTCCACAAGTGAATCTGCTACAACCTGTCTGGTTCTTGCTTCTGGCTTCTGCCACGAGAAGGAAGAGAAAGAAGAAGACCAACACAGAGAAGATAGTCTTCATTGGTGTTCTGCTTATAGACTTGTTTTTTTCAATATCCAGAGATCTGAAAATATCAAGACTTTTGCTCCATATTTGAAGAGATTAGATTATAATTCTTTTTCTCTTACCTTTTTGTGTATGATCCTTGATTTAATGGTATTGCGACTGGAAAGTTGACTTTTTTGGAGAGATTCAGAGAGCTATAGAGGAAAGAAGAGTCTATGTATGGACTTTGACGTTTTGGTTGAGTTTAGTCGTTGATGATAATAAGATATGATTTTCGAAATGTACGACCTTTTTTTTAATTAGTGAGATAATGATGTAGATTTGTTTGATTCATGTGTTGATGAAATTAGGCGGTGCTAGCTTTTATGCTTAAATCTTGTTACTTTTTCAAATGAAAATGAACGTAATATGTTTCCAAGCTGTGTTCAAGCCTTGAGAGACGATTTTGACTTTATACCATTGCCCTTTTTCCTCAAGCAAGTCTGGTATTACTGGGTTCAAGAGTAGGACTTATGACGTTTAGTAGCATAGAAGGATCTCTGTGAAGATTGGATAAGATGATCAATACGGGTTAAAGGTAAAGCTTATAAAGCTACAGAGGGATGCTCCGGAGGCGTTGTGATCTAAAGCGGCACGGTGGTTCTCCTCTGCAATGCCAAAATGGACTAGCGAAGAAACCCACACGAATTACGAATACTAGGTTTCATTGAGTTTTGTGTATATAAAAGAAACCCTAGTGATGGAGGACCTGTGTGTGAGATTTGTTAGAGACGATGTCGGGGAACGAAATAGAGGTGTGGTGGGACATGAAGGACTGTCCGATTCCGGAGGGGTATGATGCTTGTTGGGTCCGTCCAAGTATAGAAAGGGCGTTCAAGTAACTAGGATACACTAGTCCTGTCTCCATCACTGCCTATGGCGACCAAAAACAAACCCCTTGCCACGTCCTGCGAGGGCTCTCTTCCACTAGAGTAGTTGTTGCACATACCAGTCCCGAAAGCACGCTCTCTCTCATGTATCAAGATATGGTAGAATGGCGATGTCAAAATCCTCCTCCTGGTATAATTATGATCATATCCGATCAAGTGGAAGGTGAATTCTCCTGGGAACTGGCCCGACTACAACAGCGCACTAAATACAAACTTTTTCTGGCTTATTCAATGAAACCTTGCAATGATTTATTCCTGGTTACTTATGAAGATTGGCACTGGGAACAATTACTAGAAAACGGATGCACGATACTTGTGGGTGGATTATCTGCCATGTTTTATTGCAAATCGTGCAATTTCGAAAGCCAAAACCTGAAGAAATTCAGGAAGCATCTCTCGAGTTATAAGCATGGACTGGAAGTAAGCACTCTCTATCTCAAACACTTTTTTGTTTCATAATCTGAGCAACAACTCTTTGTCAAGCAGGAGGCTATAAATCCTCAGGACACACGACTCTTATGTGTAACTAAGACTTGGGCAAGGAACTACTCCGCCACGACTGAACACGCCACAACTAAAATACATTTGTTGTGGGACATGAGTGACTGCCCGATTCCCAAGGGGTACGATGCTAGTAGGATCCGTCCAAGATGAGCGTTAGGCTACTCTGGTCCTGTTTCCATCACTGCCTATGGCGACAAAAAAGAAACCCCTGATCACCACCTTCTAGCGCTCAATTCCACTGGAGTCAATTTTGCACATATCCTTGACTGTTAGTCCCATTTCCTCTTATATAATGAGGGTTTAATTTTCCACTGAAATTATTTCCTTTTGTTGAAACAGCTTTCAGATACAGTTGCATGAATTCAGATTTTCAGAATTGGACAGATGATAATCCTCCTCCGGCTTCAATTATGTTCATATCGGACGAAGTGCCTTGCAACAACTGTTCATTACTTATTTGCACGAAACTACAAGAGAGTAACTACAACTGTTTTTTGGCTTATTCAGTTAGGCCTTTTGAAATGCCAGTCCTGGTCATTCTGCAGAGTGGCTCTGGGAAAGCTTACTTGCAGGTGATTTGTTTGTTTCTTTTTTCTCTCATCTTCCGCTACATTACCACCTAGATAGCAAGGGTACTTCATTTAGGTAGTCGTCCTCTTATCTGAAACTTCCCTGAATCCCATACTTTATGGGGTTACGTAAAATTTAGCTATATTCTGTCTTTTATTTATTTGTTTTACACTTGATTTTTCATTAAATCAAATATAGTAGGTGGTTGTTTTAGTTTAGATCACATGAGATATTAACATTTTGAACCAATTTATCCCTAATAGATTATATTTATCTACCCTACTTGTTCATATATATTGCCTTACCTATACTGTACCCGTTTCTAGAAATTTAAAGTTAACCCTAATAAAGCTTGGATGCTTTCAATTGCAAAAGCCTGGATGCTTTCAATAAGCATCTCTCAAATAAAGAACATACACGGGAAGTACATATCCTCTCCCTCTGCATCCTCTATATCAATAGATTGTCTTTAACCATTTGAGCAACAACCTGTTTAACTCTTTCTACTCGTTGTCAAACAGGAGAATACAAGGATTTCGGATTCTCAATCTGCCTTTCGCCTACGAAGGCTACATAAAATATCCTACTACCATGATAAGGCAAGTTTTTTTTCTTGATGATATAGATTCTCAACAGATAAAAATGTCCAAATACTCATATGTTTCACTTTAGGTAGGATTTCCTCCCAAGACCAAACGTATGAGGAAAACACCCTCGAAGGGTTTTTTCCCAAGACCATTACGTTTTACCTGGCGTTGAAATTGTCTAAAGTGTGTGTAGCTCTTATATTATTTCTCGTTTCTTTTTGCTTCTTCTCAAACCAATACTTGTTTAAATAAAAATAAACTCAATGGTGTTTTTTTTTTCGATTTATTGAATTCATGTTTAGTACGATTATGATTTAATGTGCAATTTAATCAATGGGATTAATCTATAGAGATAATTTGAAGAAAACTATTACTTATATTTTAAAATTTTGAAAACTACAGCCATTTTTATCCTAATATATTAATTATTATTACTATAATATGATTGAGATACATATATATATATTTGTTATTTGATACAGTTTTCTTGATTGTATGGACCCCCGTAGATCCTAGATTAGCAGAAAAGCATGTGAATTTTAGAATTGGTGCAAGTAGTAAGTTTTTTTTTGATGTATATGTTAATTTACTTCGACAATTACATATAAAATGTAGCCCAACTTATTGTTCAAAGGTTGATTCTGAGTTAGTTCATGTACAAATCAACTGTTTGATATTTGACTTATATCTCGGTAAACTGGTTTGAAATTCTAAGCATTCTAAACATGCTTTGGGAATTTGCTTTAATGTCTGTAGGATAAATGTATAAGATTCATCCCTAGTGAAAACACATCAAACAATATACATAGATCATCGTACTACATAAGTGATACTACTTTACAGTTTTTACTATTTACAATATTTGATATTTTCAGTATTATTGTTCGTTTTACAACCTAAAACTATCCAAAAAATTCTTGAATATAACCGAAAATATTCAAAAATACATAAAAATTATACTCAATTGGTTATTTTTTAATTGGAACTGAACCCGAAACGAACCAGAATTGCATCAGAGCAAACCGAAAACCTCTCGGGTCAAATATGGTTCTAAATTTTAGGAACCGAATTAACCGAAAACCGAATTAACCAAACCAAATTGAACCGAAGAACCGAATGTCAACCTCTAAATAGTTTGATTAAGAAAGTAGACCAAAGTTATATGAGCAATCAAATAAATCTACTTATATCTAGAATGTGTAATTTTTTTTTTTTTTTTTCGTCATCTAGAATGTGTAATTTAGAAAATATGTTTTCATATGTTAAAGCAAATGTTTCTGAATATTCTATCAAATGAATATGAAAATTAGGATTTTTATTATGTATAAATTAAATCTTGGGTTATTAACTTAGTAGATTTTATTTTTTAGTAACCCATTGTTTTAAAATGCTATCATATAAGCATTATACATAGTTTAAAATGCGATAATTTATAAATCAAATTTGTAACTCATATAATTTAACAATATAACAACTCTTCATAGAATTTGTAACAACTAATTTTTATTTATAAATAAATGTTAAGAAAGTTTAGGAAGATAATAAAAATATTGTTAAATTTAGTTGTTATTAAATTATATTGTATTGTTAATTAAATAATAATAATATATATACATTATTTCTAATGAGTTGTGAATAAGCCCAAATTTAAGTGACAATATTTTTAACTTTGACTCCAAAAATTCTTAATGAGTTGTGAATAAGCCGAAACCACCTCGATAGACCGAAATATGCAAACTTTGACTCCAAAATTCCTATCTAGGAGAATGTTTGTGCTCTTGACATCGCGATGTATGATATCCGAAGCGTGAAGGTAAGCCAACGCACTTGCTGTTTCTATGGCAATGCTCATGCGCATCGACCATGTTAAAAAGCCTTGGATTGTTGGGTTTTCACCACAAAGATGATCTGCAACTGTGCCGTTTGGAACGAACTCATAGACTAGGAGAAGTTCTCGGCTGCAGCGCGAAGTGAATCCGTAGAGAGAGACTAAATTCCTATGATGGAGACGTGTGAGGATTTCTATCTCGTTCATGAATTGCTCAAGTCTTCTGTAATTGTGTTCATAGAGACGCTTCACTGCAACTTCTCGCCCATCACGCACTTGTCCTGAGATCAGAAAACATGGTTTAACAGAGAGATCTCATTTCCCAAAGTGTTAGTGCACTGATCATCTTACCATAGTAAACAGTGCCAAAGCCTCCATCTCCTAGTAATCTGTCTTTACTGAAGTTTTCTGTGGCTTCTTGAAGTTCTTTATAGGAGAAGATTGTATTTTAAAGAAGACATGGCTAGACTCGACATCAGATTTCGAGTTGGCTCTAGAGAGAAGATCCGAACCAATTTTCTTTTTGTAAATCTTATGGATGATGATAAGGAGTGCCGCCAAGATGATGATGAAGATGACCGAGCCTCCAATTCCTGAACAATTAAAGAACTTATTGATTCAAATTGGGTGTTTCACGGAGAAAAGATGAAACTAAAAAACAGAGCATGTCTTTTCACCTAATCCAAGCTTTATGCTCTCTCGATCATGATTGCGATTGTGATTTTGTTCTGCAACAAAGAAGAGGCATACTGAGTTATTGTCATCTCCAAATGTTTCATTCTTCATTCATGGTTCATTGTATTCATACCTCTGATTCCTCCGATGCATTGATACTTGTCCTGGATCATCTTACATTCTCCTCCCTGGTTATGGTAGCGGTAGCAGCTTGGAGGCAGTTTTATAAGAAGAGAGAAAGTAGCACTTACGTTAGACTGGTTATTGTTTCTTGGAATCACCCAGCTCTTTGGAGCCTTGATGGCTGAACACCCTACTAAATCATCATGACCATCTGTCAAGTTAGAGTAGTACAAAACGCTTCCTCCTCCTCTGCAATTCGCGTAAGTGAAACCATTCTTCTTCCTGTTGTTGCAACAGTACAAAGTATCCAAGTCGAGCTATGGAGAATTTGGAAGATAGAAGTTTGTCAAGTCATTGCAGGGTCATATTTCCAAGCTTTGATTAAGCCTTGGATCGGTGATGGTTACGTTGTTGGCTTGAGAGACGGTTTTGACTTTATACCATTGCCCTTTTTCCTCAAGCTGTATCTCTGGAATCGCGTTACTACAATTCATCATGAACATACCACATCGAGACGGCATGTCTGTGCTAAAGAAAGGGAACGTGAAGTCAAGGGTCCCGCAAGTGAATCTGCTACAACCTGTCTGGTTCTTGCTCCTGGCTTCTGCCACGAGAAGGAAGAGAAAGAAGAAGACCAACACAGAGAAGATAGTCTTCATTGGTGTTCTGCTTATAGACTTGTTTTTTTTTCAATATCCAGAGATCTGAAAATATCTAGACTTTTGCTCCATATTTGAAGAGATTAGATTATAATTCTTCTTCTCTTACCTTTTGGTGTATGGTCCTTGATTTAATGACATTGCAACTGGAAAGTTGACTTTTTGGAGAGATTCATAGAGTCATAGAGGAAAGAAGAGTCTATGTATGGACTTTGACGTTTTGGTTTCGTTACAAGAGAAGGAAGACGATAGATTTGTGGAGGTAGACTTTAAAAATTGTGCAATGGTCGTTGAAGTTTGTTGCTTCGTTTAAAGAAAAAAAACATATTAGAAATTGATTTTGACCGAAGACTCTGATAGAGTTGGAAACTTTCAAAATTGTAGCAATACGTTTACCTTTGTGTCGAAGATGCATATGTTCAAGACTTTGACCTCTCATCACCGTATAATCTTTGAGTCTTCCATTATTAGTGTTAGAACCACTGAGAGAGAGACTGTTGATTTTGATTTCTTCTTTGATTGATGAATATTCTTAATCTCGGTTTAAGGAAGGAGCTCAACATAATGTATAACAATCAAAGTTTAAATTATATAAGACTAGATGAATGTCTGCGGATTTTGGTTCATTAGATAAAATCTCCAAAATTATTAGCTATAGTTTTTTGGAAAACTTAAGCTAGCGCTAATACATTTAACTGAGTTCTACATCATTAAAGCAAGAATAAAGATACATTCTCTTAAAATTAAAATATATAATTTATTTACCGATAATTAAATACATTTTTAGTTTACGGCTCGACTCTAAAAAATCTATTTTATTTATCTATTGATTATCAAATATCATGATATATGTATACATTAAACAAATGATTTTTCTTTCTTTTGAATTCATTTTCTTCTTAGGTTTATAACTTATTAAATAAAAAGAATGATATATAGATAACAACGAAAATATGAAAAATCACTAAAAAAATATGTAATTTATCTTTTAACATATGCACTGCTGTTAAAAATAGAAGGTACTAAAAGTAAGAAGCACAAAATCTCTAAATATTACCAAAATATACATATGAAATGGTAACAAACAATATCATAATTAAGTAGATAAACTAAAATTGATGATTTTGTATTGCATATTACTATGAGATTGCAATAGGTGTTATAGTTGTATGAATAAAGCTTCTCTCATGAGGTCGTGGTATCGTCTCTGTTTTCTTACTTCACATTAATCTCTCCCACTTTTAATATTGTCCTTCTTTTATAAAAGAATATAGTTATGTGTATTGAGTTTTTTTGAATTGTTGGTGTAAGTATCTAAAAACTTTGCAGTAAAATGATTCACTGACGTAGAAAATATTAAAGTTAGTGTCGGAGTGGAAGAGTCAATATAGTAGATGTTTATTAAATTATAAGTATATTCTTAATGATGTACAATTAACCATAATAACTTATATTATTGGAAGAATAAATAGTGAATAATTGCAAATCATATTCATAATTAAGGGAAACGTGTCACCACGATATCTGATGAACTGACGCGTACGAGCAGTTTTTTTCTAGAATTATTAGCTACGTTTTCTTGTTGAAAGCTTAAGGTAACAAAGATATGTTTAATTGAGTTCTACATCATTAAAATAAAAATAGAAATACATTTTTCCTAAAATTAAAATATATAATACATTTACCGATAAAGACTTGATGATGCATATTTAGTTTTCGGCTCAACTCCTCAAAATATATTTTAATTATTTACTCATTATCAAATATCATAAAATATATTAATATTAGAAAAATGGTATTGCTTTTCTTTGAACTCATTTTCCTCCTAAATTTAGAACTTATTGAATAAAAAAGAAAATATATGTAAATAATGGTGAAAATATGAAAAAAACATTAAAAACTGTAAATCATTTTTCACATATAGATGAGATATCTCTATGAATTTTCTTCAAAATATCTATTAAATTATAATTAAATTCTTAATGATGTATTCCCTCTGTTTCATATTACTTGATGTTTAAGGTTTTTGCACTCCGATTAAGAAATCACTAAATTTTATTCAATTTACATCTTTTACATAAAAAACATCATTATCAAAACTAATTCAACCAATAGAAAATTATAATGCAGAATACATATAGTCACAAACATAAAATAACATTAAATTTTTACATAGAAACTTGAAAGCATCATCTAATTTGATACAAATTTTTTTCTCTAAAACATCAACTAATTTGATACGGAGGGAGTATAAATCATGATAAATTATATTTAATGGAAGAATAAATATTGAAGAATTTTAAAAGTCATTTTCGTAACTAAAAGGACACTTGTCACCATGATATATGATGAGGTGGTAATCTCACGGAGAGAGTTGACTACAAATCATATGATTTAATAAAACAAACTTGATAATAATGTCTCGTTTAATTTTTTAAGATGGGGATGGTACCTGGCAAGAAACATGCAAAAAATGGAAAATATGTCTTTTTTTTAAAAAAAGATTCATTTTCTGAAAATATATTTATTTTTTTGACGGAAACATATGTACTTATTAATACGATACTAGTTACGACACGTTCTGTGTAGAGTAAGGACGACACGGGGGCTATATTGTCTAGCCATATTTAAACTAATTTAGTTGTGTTTAGTCGTTGATGATAATAAGATACGAACTTTTTTTATTTTTTAATTAGTGAGATAATGATGTAGATTTGTTTGATTCATGTGTTGATGAAATTAGGCGGTGCTAACTTTTATGCTTAAATTTTTGTTACTTTTTCAAATGAAAATGAACGTAATATGTGTAAAACAAATCCAAGACAAACAAGTTTCAAGCTAATAAAGAGCCTTATTATGATTGATAAATCGAATGGCTTATCAAGAGTTTCATTACAAACATATGCATATATGAACCTTGCTTACTAGGATATCTTAATTACAACATGGGCTTGTATGATAACATCGGGTGTCTAAAAATTTGTGCAAATATTTCAAACTCCACGACTAGGTTGCATACTCTATTTGAAGTAAGAAAAAATTGATGCACACAAGTAATAATCCATAGTACTTTTATATCATAACAACGCACCAATAACTTATCGGTTCATTGATTGGTCGGGAGTCAATTTTGGGATGTTGAATTCGGAGCCCTCTTATCTTTAGAGATTGATATATAGCTGGCAGAAAAGATAAATTATCTGTACTTCGCTTTCCTAAAAATATTTATAAAGGTTTCCAGAATGGTCGCTTAAAATACCTAATCAATAACACTCCAACATGTGAGTATATGATTATTTTTGGCTGAGCATTAAACACTGTTGTAACACCCGTCTTATCTTAATCCGAGAACAGCGTGTCACTTACTCTAACTTGCAATTCAAGTAAGTCTACATAACTAATAATCCACTTGATTACTAATAAAACCATGATTTCAATAAACCGAGTTAAAACCGCATAAATAAATAAAATAAATTATATTTCAAAAATAAAACCTCCATGATCCCAAAAACAGCACCATAACCGTCCAGCTTGTCCGACTACTCGTTA
>OVAN01002874.1:0-31403 GCA_900406275.1 Anastatica hierochuntica
AAGAACATGAGCTCTTAATATTATTTTTTGCTTTCTTTGTTTTGTTTTTTTGGTTAGAACAATTTTATTTTTTGATCGGTTTCGGTTCCGTTTAAGATCCGTTTTTTTTTGTTTTCCGGTATTTGGATCCGTTACATATTCATTTACGATTTTTGAAGTTTCGGATCCGTTTCAGATCTGTTTAAAATATCCCGATCCGAACCCAAAATACCTGAAAATATCCGTTTAGGTTCCGTTTCAGATCCGTTTTTTTTGTTTTTCAGTTTCTGGATATGATACGGATCTTTTTACAATTTCTGGAGTTTCGGTTCCGTTTCGGATCTGTTTAAAATATCCCGATCCGAACCCAAAATACTCGAAAATATCCGTTTCAGTTCCGTTTCAGATCCGTTTTTTTTTTGTTTTTCAGTTTTTAGATATGATACGGATCTTTTTACAATTCCTGGAGTTTCAGTTCCGTTTCGGATCTATTTAAAATATCCCGATCCAAACCTTTAAAATATGGTGAAGACTCAAACCACGTACGTGTGCTTTTCGTATAGGTTTTGAGATACATCCCTAATATTTAATTATGCTTAGTTTAGAATAATGAACAATATAATAACTTATCAGAAAAATAAAACAATATAATAACTTGTGGAAGAAGAAATCGTTGTGGCCCTGCATTGAAATATATAATTACGTAACTAAAAATACAGACGTTTAATTTGTTATTTAGAACATGTATTATTCAATACCAAGTGATTGTAGTTCCTTTAATTCTTATAATTTAGAATTATGATTTTGAAATTATAATTTGGGAAACTAGTTATAGAGAGAATATTATTTATGAGACATCTTCCAATAACTAATGACATTACTCTTTAGAAAAAGATATTCCTCGGTGAAAAGAGAAACGTAAAACCTTTTTTCGCAAAAAGTTTCATTCTGAAATTTTTTATGCATATTAAGAAAATTGTTAAAAAGTCTTACATACCCTTCATTAATACTTAAAAAAATTATCTCTCTAATTAATACATTAAAACAGTGAGGTTAAAATCAGAATTACGCTTATAAATTTGCATCGAAAATGTAAAACGACACTCTTTGTGAAACAAAAATAAAACCTCAAAACGACACTTTTTGAGAAACGGAAGGAGTATGTTTTAGTGATTTGTTTAAACACAGTGAACGATTTAAATTTTGCATGAAATACTTTCTTTTTTTGGCAAACCAAATTTTGCATGAAATACTCGTTGACAAAAAAAAATTGCATGAGAAATGGCTTCGTCATGTACATAGTAAACGATCTTTCAAAAAAAAAGAAAAACATAGTGAATGATTAAGAAATAATACAGCATGTGATCTCGATATAAATTGACAAATAATATAAATTGGTGATCGTCTACTCCAAGAAAACATTTATATTTTGATTAACAATTTGGTCTGAAAAAATAGTTATTTTTTGACAAAATTATGAACATGTACAATATGGATCGGTCGAAAATCGGTGAGTGGTAATAATATTGGTCAGAATTTAATTAAAAGTTCTAACTATTTATTGACGTTCATTATAAAAATATTTTAAAATTTTCATGCCTCTTTTTACCAAAATATTGGTGATAAATTAGTCAAACTATTCTAACAGCTTTTGATAAAAAAACATAGTAGGGAAATATTAGTCAGAAATATCTTGACCAATTTCGACCAATGTCTATACGAAATTATATTAATGTAAATTATAATTATTAAAATTTAATTTGTTTTTAAAAATCTCAAAATAACAAAAATTTTAAAATTCCACATATCATAAAAATAACAAATCTATACATATATCTTACTTTCTCTAATCACATAGCTTCTAATACTCGTTTTGGTCTCAAAAAATTTGGTCATAAAATTATGAACATTTTCTAACTAATTTGAACATTTGTCATAAAATGGTCAAAAATCTTGTCATCAATATTTTTTTGACCAAATTTTTGGTAAAAAAAATTATATGCTTTCTTGTAATAGCCCAACTTTTAACTTATATAGTAATGTAAATCTTCTTTTTATCAAATAGTGTGTGGTTTAACATATCACTCAAAGTAATGTAGAAGTTCTTATAAACAATACATAAATTTATCAATACGTGTGTGTTTTAAGCACATTACTCAAAGGGGATTATAAGAGGAAAAGTCAAACAAAAAAAACCAACTCGTTGACTTTTTTCTTTAAATATATAAAGATTTGTTTCCATGATTACGAAATCAACCTGAGCCTTGTTAAATCAAGAAACTAAAACCTTTTGTTTCATCTTCTTTTGTGCTCTACAACAATGGCGTATCAACAACGTTCTTTATTCATCTCTCTCTTTAGTAGAAACCGTATCTTTCTCCTTCTTACTCTTCTTCTTCTCCTTGGTGTATTCTTACCTTGGGCAAGATCTCCTTTGTTCTCGTTCCCAAACAGAGTCTTTTCGTCGTCTTCGTCTACTTCTTGGCGAGACTATTCGCTTGATCAAGCTGCTAAGTTTGTGGCGAAGAACGGGACTGTGATAGTTTGTGCCGTGAGCTATCCTTTCTTGCCTTTCCTCAACAACTGGTTGATTAGTGTTTCGAGACAAAACCATCAAGACAAAGTACTTGTGATCGCTGAGGATTATGCTACTCTGTTTAAAGTTAACGCGAAATGGCCTGGCCACGCCGTTCTTGTTCCTCCCGCTCTTGATTCTCAGACAGAACACAAATTCGGTTCCAAGGTAATGCAGTTTGAGAAATCTTTAGCTTCCATTTCACAAAGCATTGTTCTTAAAACAAACGGTGTTGTTGGTCTAGTGGTTTAGCGTGTTGTTTGTCATTCGGTATTAACAAAGGCTCATCCCGACCCTAGGTAGAAGAGATTAGAGGATTGGTCGATTACCAAAATTTTGGACCACATGCGTAGTTTGTTGGAGGGGTGAGGGGCATATGTCCGGGGTGGGAGCATATGTCCAGGGTGGGGGCATATGTCCCGACCACGGTCGATATGCCCCCTCTACCCGCGAACAATATCTTATGAAGTTATTTATCATCATATATGACTATAGGGTTTCTTCAATTTCACATCCCGAAGGCCGCGGCATCTCCTGCAAATATTGGAGGTAGGATACAATGTTATGTACAACGATGTCGATATGGTTTGGCTTCAAGATCCGTTTCAGTATTTGGAAGGAAGCCACGACGCATATTTCACGGATGACATGGCTGCAATTAAACCTTTGAATCACTCCCATGACTTACCACCTCCGGGTCGAAAAGGAGAGACTTATATATGTAGCTGCATGATTTTCTTGCGTCCCACAAACGGCGCAAAGCTACTAATGAGGACATGGATTGAAGAACTCCAAACCCGACACAAGTCTAAATCATTCGAAGGAAATGATCAGCCAGCTTTTAACTGGGCACTCAAGAAAACAGCTCAACAGGTATCCTTCTTTTAATCTACTTATGAATCTTTCGATCTACGGTTTTGTGAACCTTCTGTGTATCTGCAGGTGGATCTTTACTTGCTTCCTCAGGTAGCTTTCCCAACAGGAGGATTGTACTTCAAGAACAAGACATGGGTTAAAGAGACAAAGGGGAAACATGTCATAGTCCACAATAACTACATTATCGGTTACGAAAACAAGTTGAAACGTTTCCACGATTATGGTCTATGGCTAGCGGATGATCATGCTCTTGAGTCTCCATTAGGGAGATTACAGTAAACTAATTTCATCTTTTAGATCCTCTAGTGAGTGATCTTAACTCATAACTCAAATTGGAATGTGAAGACGATTTTGCGAAAATGACAAAATAAAAAAAGTCGGTGTTAAGAGACAAACCCGGCGCTTCACGTTTTTATTAGGAAGAGAGTTTCAAATGTCTGCGGAATTCATGTACAGTTAAAACACATCTTGATTGATGATTCAACCGGAAACTAAACCACAGGACTCCGTTCATTATTATTCGCATAAGTTAGATTCTAGAGACCGAAATGAGAACCGCCATTATTGAACTCTGTTTGTTCCTAAGACAGTGAAAACATATCACCAGTCATCTTCTCTGCTTCTTCCCCACGCTCACCTGAAATGTTTTACCCACATTCACAAACATATAAAGGCAAGCCATAGATCGTTTGTAAAAAAAAGAAGATTTCTGAAAGTTCTTACCTGTTCGAACCCTTATGACATCTGACACAGGCAAAACTGCATGTAACCGAATACAAAACAATCACATTCTGAGTAAATTTCATTCTTCTGCATTTTGATTTTGATTTAAGAACATAAGAGTATGGTTACTACCGAAAATTTTGCCATCACCAATCTCTCCTGTCCTTGCTCCATCAATGATGGTGTTGATTACAGATTCCACCTGCAACAAGTTAAGAGTGTTTAAATTTTCAAGAAATTTCGGTTTTTTTTAAACCATACACACATACTTGGGCTTTCTTAACAACGATTTCCATTTTAACTTTAGCAACAAACTTGTCTTCAGAGAACTCAGAACCTGCACATATCAACTATGTGTAAAACAACCATGAAACACATTTAGTCATCATCACTGAACACATTTCTTGAATGTAAGGACTTACCACCATGTCTCTCAGTGGAACCTCCTTGCGCACCAAACCCTCGAACATCGGAAACAGTGACACCTCGAATCCCGATTTTCAATAAAGCCTTAACATTTATTCATGATACAGAAGAAAAAAACTCGAAGATTTAGTTTGATTTTTCACAAGTGGAATGAATAATCATTTGTATGTTAAAGGAAGTACAAGTATCTACACTTCAAACACTAGAGAAAAGATTTGATTAGTCCTATGGAGTTCAATGACATGATTTGAACTTCACATGCATCAATATTAAGAACTTCTACTCTCACATATTTCCCAAACTATCATCTTATAACTTCTATCAAACACCACAAAAACTTCAATCTCATTGTAAAGTTTGACACTTTCTTTATGTAAGACTTCTTAAGTAATTAACAAAGTTCAAAAGATCTTACTTACCGACGAAACATGCTGGATTCTCCATGGCCTTTAACATTCAAAAATGACAATGAAGAGATCATTTAGATACCCAAAAAGAAGAAGAAGAAGCAACATTGATATAATCATCATCATGAACTTACCTAATAATTGCTTCAACTTTGTAAAATTTCGAGTCTGGAATGTAATCTTCAGAGAAAAAAAGACAACGAAACTTCTATGAACAAACACATCGACGCAATTAAGCAAAAGAATCTTAGAAACCCATCATTGTTTTGGATTACCAGAAGAGCTTTGTGCTCGAACGACAGGGGAAATGCGAGTGTTAGTGCTCGGTGATTTCGTCGCCAAATCGAGACAAGAGGGTCGAGAATGTCGGAATCCAGAAGAAAACGAAATGCAATCAGAGAAAGATACGATCTTTCGATCAGAATGGAAATGTAGAGGAGTTACGGAGATGGGTTTCGCCATTAACGCCGCCATGTTTGAGTTAATCGTTGGAACAGAGAGAGACCTTTGAGAGATTTCTTCTTCACCAAAGGATGGAACTTTGAAGTTGACGACGAGTCGGTTTAGCTAATACCGGTTTGGTATTGAAAAAATTCCCGGTTTAAACCGGTTTAGAATTGGTTATGATCCGAATCCTTTTTTTGTTTGCATCGATCTCTCTTCGCTCAGAGTTGCAATTTTTCTCCGGCGAGGGTGAAGAAAGAGAAATGGCGAAGGAAGGTGGAAACGAAGATTTCATATACAGAATCAGTACGGAACAAGAATGGGAAGAGTTTCAGAAGAAAGGATCTTGTTTTGGTGGAGAGCTTGATAAGTCAACTGGTTGCTTTCATCTCAGCAAACTCCATCAGGTTTCTCTTTTAAATCTCTCCACGATGATTTCTTCAGAAAGATGTCGACTTTTTTTCCTTCTGGGTTTTCACAGAAACGATGAAGAATCTCTAAAGTGTTGTCCTTTTGTGTGAAGAACAGAGAGAAATTGAGTTTTGAGCTTGTGAAAAACGGTTATCACTTTTGTGTGATGAAATTGACTGTGTGTTAATCTCTAGGTACAATCGACATTGAAGAACTTTTTCTTGAATGTTAAGGAAGATCTGTACCTTCTTCAAGTCGATCCTAAGAAGGTTTGTTCTTTTAATTTGAAACACATATGATCATTTGGTATTAGGGATTCTATAGTTTGGTAAGTGGTTGATCTATTAAAGTTAGCTTGTTGTGTGGTTTAGCTCACATTTAAGTAGACTAGCATAATCAGCTAAGAATGTGAATGAAATGAAACCAAGAAACATCCTAAACCGGCCTTGTCATCGACTCATCATGTGAATGCTCTCCCCTGATGTTAATTGATGCTAGAGTGGGTCATGTGTCATGGTTCGTGCTAGAGTCCGTGCGAACCAGACACAAAATGGGTAAGAACAAGGTTACATAACCATGATTTTGGGATGGCATTGATAAAGATCTGACATTTTAAAGCTGAAAGACAATGAGCCAGTAGTCTATAGAATGTTAGAATGTGGAATTTGCCTGAAACATGAGAGATTGACATGTTTTGTTGTGTTGCAGCTTGGAGATGGATTGATGTATGAAGCTGTGGATGATGTGAATAGCTTCCCTCACTTCTATGGTCCAAACAAAACCTTTGTTCCTCTACCTCTAGACTCTGTAGTGAAAGCTGAGAAGCTAACATTCATCAATGGCAATTTCACCTGCAGCTTCTTGACTTGATGATCTATGATGTCACTTCTTCACTTGTTTATTATGTGATTGCAAACGTTACTTTATGTAATAATTAAACAGAGCGAACTATTATTACAATGCAAGATTAAGATCTAAACCATTCTCTTCTCTTGTCTCCTTCTCTGCTTCTTCTTCTTCTCCTTTTGCCTTGTCCTCTTCTTGATTCTTGGTGGAGTCAATCAAATTCGATGGTTTAACGTTTAAGTCCGCACAGTGAGAGAAATCTTCAGGACGGAACACGGGAACAATGCCGGAGGACTTCACTCCGCCGTCGGATCTCTTCGTAGCGTCGCCGGAATCTTCAGTTAACTCTTGTCGCCTACGTTTCCTCGCTTCGTGGTAGTTTCTTATCAGACTGAAGAACATCTCCACCTTCTTATCCTCTTCTTCTTCGTCTTCGTCATGATCGATCTCTTTGATTCTCTTGTTCTCTGTGTTTTTTTCTTCTTCCATTATCGCCATTCCCAGAAAAGCTTCTCCTTTAATGGGGGGCATTTATGGAGAGTGATAAGATAATATTAGGTGATGGAGCTTTTGTGAAAAAGACGAAATTACCCCTTGGAATTTAACTACTACATAGTTTTTTGATTAAAATTTGAAACGTAAAAATATTAATAAATTTAATTTGACTTTAATAAATGAATTAAGTACTATGAACGAATGGTCACCTTAAGAAATTAATATCAAAATAAAGTTAATAGCATGTGTGAGTTGAAACCATAAAAAAGCAGAATTTAAACATATGTCATTGAATTATTAAACTCAAGTAATTTGGAAGTTTTTGTTTGTCGTGCAACACGTGACCAGGGGTAATAAAGTAAAAAGATCATTCTTTACAGTCATAAATTAAGAATTATTTTAATACATGCCGAAGTCATGCTGACGTCATAATTGCTCTGTATCTTGAATAGTTTTCTTTGGTCTATAACAAAGGACTATATAATAACTTCATTTTTTTATAAAGACTGGTTCAACTCAAGAGTCTTTAGTCAAATATTAAAATGTTGATTATATAATAAAGTATCTTTTGTTGATATGAACAGTATGTATAAAATTATCAATATGGTATCACAACAATGGTTCTCTGTGCAAATTCATGTAAAGAACAATGGGGATGATGATGTGTTTTGTTCTTTTTTACCTAAGTGGTCTTTGTGCTTTTTGCTACCTCACCAAATTGCTCCAAACTATCCTTGATCAATCCTTGCATTAGCGGTTGAAGCGCCTGAAGATAGTAAGATGGAATTGTTACATTGCAGGTAAGGGTGATTTAAATGTTACCATGAGATATGATTTGAGACATTTAGTTATCTTGATTCATTCTCTAAATCATGAAGTACTGATACAATTTATAGAAATGATGCTTACGGTTGCAAATGGCGTAAGTAGCAGTGGAACTTCGTATGCAAAGGTTAGCTACAAAACAAGCAAAGAAGAACACATAAAAGATATATAAGATTGGCAAAAAGTCCCCATTTGTTTCATCAATAGACGCGTATGAACAATTAAATGGGAGAACTCAAAAAGACCGATAATATCAACAACGTAATCTTACTTCTACTTCACATGATGAAGGTCCAAGTGGGAAAAACCGGACAGTGCCCCTGTAAAAACACAAATACAAGATCGTAATTCACATAAAGATTCAACAGATGAAGTTTTAAACTCGTTGATTCGTTATAACTCTGTTACTTATTGGGAAGGCCTTCAAGAGAAATCCAATGTATTTTCTGGTTCGGGAGAGGCTGCAGGAAACAGAATCTAGAAAACAATTATGTGAAACCCAAAATAAAAAGAGTATCAAACAAATCTGGTTAGAATGTTCGTTACATCGTTGCATACTTTACTTAAGCTGTTCATTTCTTATGTTAATATCTAAGACATCAGAAAGTTTTGAGCTATAAACAGTTGATGATTACATGCCTGCAAGTTCTTAGCAAGCCAAGAGTACTCTATGTTCTGGCCAAATGCTTTATATTTCAAGGTCCATCGCGATAAACTAGGCTTGTCCTTCAGGATCTGCAGAACTAAACCGAAACATCAGCGCCTCCCGATGCAACAAATCCATGGCATTTCGATATAGCAACTTAACTACCAAACGAACAATCTCATTACCTTAACGGAAGAAATGAATGTCATCCATCTAGGAATCGATTCTCGCTCGGAGTAGAGTCCATAAGCAACTGATACAGGAACTTCAACTTTCCTCTTTACTCTAAAATTGGCCACAGAGAAAGGTTCAAACACTTAAGCCATTTTTGACTATATCTAAAAGCTACTTGAATCTCCAGAGCAATCATCAAATCAAACCATAAGTAAAATTGAAATCAGAGAAAACAGTGGTTATAGTCGTCTTCTTCCTATAGTGATTCTGCAAATTTCGAACAATCTCTAAAGACGTGGTTCTGATTGCGAGTGAGTATACATCTACAATTTGTCAAAGAGAGAGAGAGTGGAAATTAGAATCGCTTACTTGCACTCTTGCCACTCCATGAGAGTGTTGAATCTTCTGAAGTCTGAGTAGTTAAGAGATTTAATCGGAGAGATCAACGGAGAGAATCTGGAAGCGAGAGGCAAAGGCTTCAACGAAGAAGTAAAAAATCTCGAGGTTGGTTTAGCTACGGCGCTCCGGCACCGAAGTTTCCGACTAGAATATCCGGTGACGACGGCATTAGGTTTCGGCGGAGAGACAATCACCGTCGTAGACATCTTCTTCGTCGTCGTGTTTTCTGATTTACCGGCGGAAGAAAATGCAAATGAGCGTGGTTGCGTTTTTGAGTATGAAAGGCGGAGAAGTTGCTTCTTGTTTTGGTTATGCCACGTGTCTGAATCTATTTCAATTCGTTTTTTCAAAATTAAATGGGCCGAGAAAAGCTTAATGGGCCAAACATAAAGCCCAGTTTAGTGTTGAAGTCATTGTCTCCTCTCTCTCTCTCGCTCGCTTCCTGAGCAAACTCGCAGAGATCGAATGGCGGCGAAGAGAGACAATCGATGCAGTTTCTGGCTTCCGAAGAAGAAGAGATCATGCGCGAATACTCGAATCGAGAGTTCGATGTAAGTTCCATATACTTTGGAGTGTAAAGTTTCGATTTTTTTTCTTTCTGAAAAATTAGTCAAGAGTTGATTTTGCAAAAGTAATTAAAACAGGTTTTGTGGAAACCATAGCCAGAGATTGGATGGTGAGTGGATTACATGCCCGATTGATCCTTCTCAGTGAGTTCCAATGATTTTGTTTTTTAAAAAAGTTTACAAATTTTTCTCAGATGTTGTAGTAGCAACAGGTTTGAATTTGATTCGAAATGTTTCTTTTAGCTCTGTGTTGCAGGAGAATCTTGAAGGGCATATCAAGAGATGCCCTTTGTTAAAGCAAACTCAAGCATTGTCTGGTCAACCATTTTACCAAAAGGGCATTAATGCCGGAAATGAAGAAGAAGAAGAAAAGATAGGATCTTGTTGTCCGGATTCTGTTGTTGTTACTTCAGAGATGAAGAGGAAGCTGCTCTATAGTATGAGTGTTTCTGAGTTTCATCAGCTAATTAAGAAAATTGAGGATGTTCATGGCGGTATTTGTAATGATATACAAGATTCGTATCTGTCGCCTGAAGCTTGTAGTGTATGGTTTAATAAGGAGATAGATAGGTAATGGTTTTAAGAAAGGTTGGAACTTTCATTGTTGGGTTTGGTTTCGTTAGAGGAAAAGTTCCTTTTTTTGTCTGATGTTTTCTGATTGTTTGGTAGGAAGTTACCGTTTCAAGAGAAACATGTTCTGCAGCAAGGTTCGATTCTTGGTAACTTGGAAAAGATTGGTGCATTGAAGAGGTGTAACAAAAATGGGGAGTGTTGCGAAGGGAAAGATGACGGTGTGTCTGCGGTTGTTGAGTTTGGCGCCGGAAGAGGATATTTAACACAGATGCTAGCAGATTGCTACGGGGTAAAAAAAGTGTATTTAGTCGAAAGGAAATCTTATAAGCTTAAGGTTAGTTAAGTTTGCTTGTTTATGTTCATTTTGTTTCTTTTCAGTAATTTAGCTTAGTTCTCAAACTGCATTTGTTTTACTACTTCCAGGCTGATCGGTCATTGAGGCAAAAGGAGAATTTAGTATTAGAGCGTATGAGAATTGATAGTAAGTTTCCCTTAAATCTAGTAACTTTCATCGTTTAGCTGTATTGGATTATGTACTAATGACTGAAAAATAAACTTGTCTTTCAGTTGAAGATTTGAACCTTAACGCGGTTGAGTCTTTACATTGTGTTCCTTATGTGGCTGTTGGGAAGCATCTTTGTGGTCCTGCGACAGGTCACTACGACGCGCTTATGTCTTTGCTCCTAGAGTTTTATATTTCCGCTTCATTACGAGAGTTTGTTTTTGTTCACTGATGTTCATTTTTATGTGTCAATAATTAGATTTGAGCCTAAGATGTTGTATATCCAGACAAGATGGTGAAAGCCCTGTTCTGCGTGGTCTCGCTATAGCGACTTGTTGCCATCACCTTTGCCAATGGAAAAGCTACATAAGTAAACTCACAGTCACTGCTTCCTTATTTAGTCTATATCATAGTATTATAAAACTTCTCTCAACTAATCAAGAATACGGTTCTGACATTTTCTTGTCTCACAGATAAAGAATATATTTATAGCCTTGGAATTTCGAAAGACGAGTTCCATGCCATGACTTGGTTTACTAGCTGGGCTGTCGATGATGATCACGGTTCCAATCTTCCCGGTGTTGATGACATTCACCTTCTTTCTTCAAAGTAACAATTTTTTGGATTCAAAGATCAGAAGAAATCACTTTCAGATAAACTTTTGTCATACTGATTGTTCCTGTGATGTCAATGACAGTGTAAATGAAGAAGAAGAAGAAGAAGAAGTGAGAGAGGATTCTTTGAGCAGCGTGGAGGATGTTGTGAAGAAGATGAAACCCCTGGAAAGAGCTGTTTTGGGGTTTAAATGCAAACAGATAATTGATGCGGGGAGGATGAAGTGGGTTAAGAAACACCGCTTCGATTCAAAGCTTGTGAAATATATTCCCGCAAGCGTATCGCCGGAAAATACTTTACTGGTCGCTCGAAAACCTAGTCCTGCTTGTGGGTAGTGTTGTATTGTATTGTTGTTGGTCATTTATTACTTAGGTAGGTAAAGACTAATAGATATTTGGTGCAAGACATCAATTTGTGATTCGTAAGCGTATGATTCATCTTTTTGATGGATTTTTTTGGTAAAACTCTTACAAGTTACAAGTCACACTTCTCCATCTTCTTGATGTTATCTCTAAACTAGAATTTTTAAGAAGCTGTTTGATAATAGATTGGTATGTTTTTTATTAACTTTTAGAAGTTACAAGTCACACATCTTCATCCATGTTCTTGATGTTATCTCAAAACTAGAATTTTTAAGAAACCAATGAACGCATATTGACAAACAATGAAACATTGTAAACATACAAATATATATTATATTGTATCACATTAACGACCAAAGCGGGGATAGCTCAGTTGGGAGAGCGTCAGACTGAAGATCTGAAGGTCGCGTGTTCGATCCACGCTCACCGCAATTTTTAATTATTTTATATAATTGCAAAACGTCGTCGTTTGTATTCATACTTTTTACCACATTGGACCTTAGGCTCAAAGCCCACATATAGTTACGGCCCAAAGTTTTCCCATCTCGTATAGTTAAAAAGGTTGACTAAGTTGCTGAAGTTTTGACTACTGCAACATCGAAACTTTTTAATATCGGAGTCGGAGCCGCACTGTTGTAGCAAAAACCATGGCGGAAGATGATAGCCGCCGTAAGTTGAATCCTCACGCCGGTCCTTATCTCGGCGAAGTCTCTTCTCTAGCTTTCCTCAACCTCCCTCAACATGTTTCTTCAGTTCCTTTTCTTCTCGCCGGTGAGCTCTCCGACAAATTTTGATTGTAATGACTTTGCCTTTCAGATTTCTTTTAGAGTTTCTGATGTGATTAGGGCTTCGTTTTTTGTAATTAGGTTCCGGTTCGGAGATTCTGCTTTACGATTTGAGTTCCGGTGAGCTGATTCGTTCGTTTCAAGTGTTTGAGGGAGTTCGCGTCCATGGTACTGTTTGTAGCAGCAGCTTTGTTCGTTCGGAAGAGCGATATACGTTTAAACTTGTTGTATTTGGAGAGAAGAGAGTGAAGATCTTTTCGCTGATTGTTGAATTATCCTCGAGTCCTGGTGAAATCTCTGTGAATTTGGAAATATTCGATTCGTTGCCAAGGCTTGGCCATTGGGTTTTCGATGTTTGTTTCTTGCAGGTTTTAAATCTCTGCTTCTGTTTTGTGTCCCTGTCCGCTTTGTTTTATAATGCTCTCTTTAGTCTTCTTCATGGATTGGTTTTGTATATTGTGATAGGACTCTATTGGATCATTGGAAGAAGAACACAAGCTTCTAGCTATTGGATGTAGTGATAATTCTCTCTGCATTTGGAATGTTAAAGAATCGCGTATGACTTTTGAAGTTCAGTCACCAGGTTGGTTTTACTTTTATTGGGTTTTAAGGGTTTTGGAGAATTCATGTTAGAGGTTTTGATTTTGTCGAGCTAATTTATTGCTTAAGTACTTGTGTGGTTGCAGAAAGGTGTCTACTGTATACTTTGCGATTGTGGGGTAACAGTATTTCAACTCTCCGCATAGCTTCTGGCACTATTTTCAATGAGGTCGGCTAGCTTTTATTCTCGTTTTTATCACCATAAATCTTTTCCCGGTTGGTTCTTTGTGTAGTCTTGCTGCCATGTCTTGATTCTATTTTGGTGCTTAAGTCAGTGGAATTGACTGGTTGTTGACAGATCATTGTTTGGAGGGCAGCTGGCCTTGATGGTGACAACTTCGACAACCATGGTCATTACGGTGCTTCCCATATGCTTAGACTTGCTGGACACGAGGGCTCCATATTTCGCATTGTTTGGTCTTTAGATGGATCGAAACTAGTTTCCGTCTCTGATGATCGTAGGTGAACAGTTGTTTTGTGTTTAAGCGTGAGCACTTGACTTCTCCCTGAATCCTTTGGTTAATGTACCTAATTGCACAATGTTTTGCTTTTACAGTGCTAGGATATGGGAAATTGATTCGCAGGAGGTCGTTGGCCCTGTGCTGTTTGGTCACAGCGTTAGGGTTTGGGACTGCTGCATCTCAGATTCTGTATGTACTTCGAATACTTATCAACCAGATACTGATGAATACAAGAACTGTCATCGTTCGAATTTCTAAGCAGAAATTTTGTAGATATACATTTGTTCTCACCTATTATCGTTTTCGATTGATTTGTACATTAAAAATTCAACTTACAAATTTCTGGGATATCCCGTTTTTTTCTGTTTCAGTTGATTGTCACTGCTGGTGAGGACTGTACATGCCGTGTCTGGAGCATGGATGGTACTCAGCTGGAGGTGATAAAGGAACATATGTAAGTGGTGACATGGTGTTTTTGTTGATCACACTGTTCACATCATGATTTTATATTCTTACTAATGAAGACCCTTTGTCTAATATATAGTGGAAGAGGCATATGGAGATGTTTGTATGATCCAGACTCATCCCTTCTTGTTACTGCTGGATTTGACTCTGCAATCAAAGTACATCAATTGCATAATTGTGGGTCTAGAACAATGTTGGATACTGTAGGAGTGCCTAAATCACAAGATAGAGTGGAAACTTTTTCAGCCTGCCTCCCAAACTCAAACCAACATACTGGTTTCGTGGACAGGTAGTACATTTGACTTAACAAAATTATAGTGTGTACTTAATCGATTGCTAATGTCTTGATAGAAACGTGAGGAGGCTAAGTAAATATGTTAGTTTGGATCTATGTTCTTTTAAGTTTATTTATTTTTGTTTAGCTAAAGGAAACGGGTGGTTTTAATAAATGTCTGAGGTTTCCTGTGTATAATTGAAAATATGGTTGTTTTTCGCTTTCAGCAAGAGTGAGTATGTTCGCTGCTTGCAGTTCACACAAGAAGATACCATGTATGTGGCCACAAACCATGGTCTCTTGTACCACGCAAGGTTATTGTCATCTGGAGATGTAAGGTGGACTGAATTAGTTCGCATACCTGAAAAGGGGCCTATTATTACGATGGATGTCATGCCTGGAGGAAAGGTACACGAGTCTTGTGCATTAGATGATTGGGTCGCCCTTGGAGATGGCAAAGGAAATATGACAATTGTTCGGGTTATTGGTGATATGTACAACCCACTCGCGGGCTCAAATCAAAGTTGGAAGGCTAGCCCAGAGAGACAACTTCTGGGGACATTCTGGTGTAAATCACTAGGCTGGAGGTAAATACACTCATTCATGGAGAGGATGTCTGGCCTGAATAATGATATATCTGAATTATTTTCTTGGATAATGCATTCAACGTGTGGAATCATTTGGTTGGAAATATTTTGAGATAACCCTTCAGTCTCTGGCTTCCAGGTTTGTTTTTTCTTGCAATCCTAGAGGACTATTGAAGCTGTGGAAACTATCCGATCCTTTAGCTTCTGCTGCTTCTAGTGCTGCCGAAACTTATGATGTCTCCCTCCTGGCTGAATTCTCCTCTTGTTTTGGAATGCGAATAATGTGTGTAGATGCATCAGTTGAAGATGAGGTAATATCCATCTTATCTCTTGCTGTGTTTCCGTGTTCTCTTGCTGGGACATTTTTTGTTAAGCCAAAACTAGGACATAAAAGTTCAGTAGATATTAAGTCTAGAAAGTTTACCTCCAAGAGTTTTGTGTCTTAGTCTTGTGAAGTTTATAATTTGTCTCGAAATGATCATTGCTTGCAGGTGCTTGTGTGTGGAGATATACGCGGCAATATTACACTCTTTCCTCTGTCAAGGGACATGCTGAACGGAGTTTCATTCTCTTCAGAATTGAAGATACCTTCACTGAATTATTTCAAAAGTGCCCATGGGATTTCAACTGTTTCCAGTCTTTCAGTTGATAGATTTTCCAACAAAGCTGAAATATGCTCGGTATGGCTTATTTATCTACATTTGTTATCTTCTACTCTTGGTAGTTTTTGATTTGTGGGTAGAATAAATAATAAAATACTTGCTATGAGTTTCTCGTCATGCTGACAATGTCTTTATTTTGTTGATGTTTCTCATTTTCTAAAATCTTGTGTTCAGACTGGAGGAGATGGTTGCATATGCTATTTCGAATATGACAGAGAGAGGCAGACTTTAGAGTTCATGGGTTTGAAACAGTTAAAAGAGGTGAGCTTAGTTCTATCTGTTTGTCAAGGGGTGCAATTTTCTAAAGACCATCCAAACAATGAATATGCAGCCGGATTTGCGTCAACAGATTTTATATTGTGGAATCTAACAGCTGAAACAAAGGTCCACCCCTGCCTTATCATTTTATTCACCTTGTTAATTCAAGCTGTAATAATATTCTGTACTTTTTTTACGACAATAGGTTACACAAATCTCATGTGGTGGATGGCGCCGTCCCCATTCCTTTTATCTCGGAGACATCCCTGAGAGGAAAAACTGTTTTGCATATGTGAAGGTGTGCATCCTTTTTCTCGGTGTAAGTCAGTAGAGTAATGTTTTGTTTTTTGACGGATTGTCAATCTGTCTCTTTTTCAGGATGATATCATTCATATTCATAGACACTGGGTTGGAGGACAGAAGACCAAAGTCTTCCCTCTAAATTTGCATACACAATTTCACGGAAGAGAATTGCATACCTTATGCTTCATCTCTGCAGATGCACAAGCTGGGTTTAATTCCGAAGAATGTAAAATATCTAATCGGTCTAGTTGGATTGCAACAGGATGTGAAGATGGATCTGTGAGATTGACTAGGTAGGTGCTAGTCTTTTTAAAGTTAATTTAGTGATACTTGGTAGCGTTTTATAAATAGTTTTGTCTTTCTGTCTTAAAGTATATGGGATTCATCTTAGGTATGCATCTGAATTTCGAAATTGGTCAACATCAGAGCTATTAGGAGAACATGTTGGAGGCTCAGCTGTGAGATCAGTTTGCTGCGTATCAAACATGCACATGATTTCTTCAGGTATACCTAACACAGGTATACCTAACATACAAGAGGCGCGTAGAGAAGACTCTGCAGTGGGTGATAGTGATAGTCCTTGTTTATTGATTTCTGTTGGAGCCAAGCGTGTCGTAACCTCTTGGCTCCTAAGGAACAGCAGACAAAATAAAAGGGAAGAATCTTCTATTAGTAACAATGGACACGATAGTGCTTCACCAGAAGTGTCTTCGGTGACATTCCAATGGCTTGCTACTGACATGCCCATCAAAAGTTCTCATCTATGTAAAAAGATTGAGAAACCTCCAAAACTGGAACTGGTAGAAGAAGAATCTAGTGCTAATGTCACAAAACTAGGATCCCATTCGTACCACGAGCGAGAAAGCTATGAAGATGACTGGAGATACATGGCTGCCACCGCATTTCTTGTAAAATGTGTTGGTTCCAGGTTAGAGGGACAGCCTTCGTTTACTTTGGTCGAACTTGTCAATGATAGACGATCTTGAAATATTTATCTTCATCTTTCCAGGCTAACTATCTGTTTTATCGCTGTGGCTTGCTCTGATGCCACCCTTACATTACGAGCCCTGGTCTTGCCACATAGATTATGGTTGGTTTTTCTTTTTCGATGGCTTTGTTTTTCTACCTTAAGTTTCTCCAAAGTTTTCGTTTGTTTCAATCTGATCTAGTTTTTACCATAATTTCAGGTTTGATGTTGCGTCTTTGGTTCCTCTGACATCACCAGTTCTTTCCTTACAACACGCCATTGTGCCTCTGCATCCCCCACATGAAGGTGTAGCGATTGACTTTAAATGAATTTTTTCTTTCTCTAAATCTTCATCGTAAAAGCTAAAGGATTTAATCTTCTTTATATCTCATTCATGTAACTTTACCTGACAGGTAATAATAATACATCATCTATTGATGTTTATCTACTCATCAGCGGAGCCACGGATGGAAGCATATCCTTTTGGGATGCAACTATATGTGTAGAAGCTTTTGTAAAGCAAGTATCCAGCATCCATATAGAGAAGTTCATTGATTGTCAGAAACGACCACGAACTGGAAGAGGAAGCCAGGGTGGCAGGAAATGGAAACTGTTAGGCTCCAACATTTCGAAGACAACACAGAAGAGCGGAAAATCAGTTGGTGAAGCTGCAGAAGAAGAAGATCCAGCCACCTCACTGGAACACACAAATGGCATTCTGCAGGAACACCATAAAATTGAAGGTGCAGATTCTCCACCTGAGATAAGCGAGATAAAGCCTTCACATGTCGTTAAGAAAGCTCATCTATCTGGGGTTAATTGTCTCCATGTTTCTCGCTCGAGCAGTTCTCCAAATTATAGCAGTGGTTTGATATTCAATGTGATCAGCGGCGGTGATGATCAGTCCCTTCATTGTCTTAGCTTCAACATCCTTAGTAGTAGTAGTGTTCAAGCCAACAAATCTGAAGTCATGGATCAAAACCAACCCTTAAGTTACAGAATCAGGGTCACAGACCGTGGAGGTATTGCATCAGCTCATAGCTCTGCCATTAAAGGTACTTTACCTCGAAAAACTCTCTGAATCATTAGCCTCTACTTGGCGAAAGCTTCACCATTCCCCCATTGTAAAGACTGAATCTTAATCTCAATGCGATGAAGGTGTGTGGATGGACGAGAACTGGGTGTTTTCGACGGGTCTTGATCAACGTGTACGATGTTGGTTCCTTGACAAAGATGGAAAACTGATCGAGTACGCTCATATAGTCATCAGCGTGCCCGAACCAGAAGCGCTTGATGCCAAAGCCATTGATGAGTAAGTAAAAGGCATTGATACTTCCATAATTCATTTTAAAAAACATCTTGCCTGTGTATATCTCAAACACCTGATCTGTATGGTGAAACAATCTGCAGAAACCGATACCAAATCGCTGTTGCTGGTCGCGGAATCCAAATGGTTGAATTCTCAGCTTAACAGCTAGGTTTTTTAAATTCATTTTTGATATACTCTCTATGTTACCATGCCTTTTGTCTAAGGCTCTAAGCTAATCATCTTTGAGGCTTGGGGGTGTCAAGATGTGTGTAATTTTAATAGCAAAACCAATTTTGACTGCTGGTTAGAGTAAACCGGAATTTAATTTCGGGTTTAGTTTTTGATAGCTACATTATTTATTGCTCAAGACTGGGATTTATGGAATTAATTATAGAACATTAGCCAATGAAATTAATTATTGCAAGTCCAAGAACCAAAGAACTATATGAAGTAACCTATAGATCCGGTGGACAGTGATGACCAAAAAAAAAAGATCCGGTGGACAGTCGATACACTCGATACTATAGTCTCATATAAAAAGCGACGCCGTTTAAGCCACAAAAAAACATTTTGCTTCAAGGCATCATAAGGCATCGAGATCTGATTCTCGCGGTCGCGGAGATCTGAATCTTTTCTCTCGCCACAGGTTTCGCTCTTCTTCTTCTCCCTCTTTGATTCTCTATCGATTCGTGCTCGTCTTGTGCTTTTGTTAAAAATCTGGGTTGAAATTCGGATTCGTCCATGGTTCAGATTCCAGATTTAATCATTTCGAACATTTGGATCTCCGATGGTGCGTTAGTTTTGAGGGATGTGTGTAGGTTTGAATCGATGTATGATTAAACCCTTAAGGTTTATTTTGATTTTAGAAAACGTATCTGGTGGATCTGTGTTACATCTTCTTCGTTTCTTAGTTTCAAAATTTTCGAGTGTCGAACTCGATTCTCAGGTTACATTACAGAGGTTCTGCATGATGCATCTTATCATTTAGGTTCCATTACTCGATTTTCGAGTTTTTCGTATCTCTCTAGCTTTTTAAATGTCCCTTGAGCTTATTAGAATCAGTTGATTCTTTCACCAATGCTTCTAAGTGTGTTATGAGTTTGCTGATTCAGTTTTCATTTGTTGTTAATTAAGAAAATGGAGACATTCCTATTCACATCCGAGTCTGTGAACGAAGGACACCCAGACAAGCTATGCGACCAGGTCTCTGATGCAATCCTCGATGCCTGCCTTGAGCAAGACCCCGACAGCAAAGTTGCCTGTGAGACTTGCACCAAGACCAACATGGTTATGGTCTTTGGTGAGATCACCACTAAGGCCACTGTTGACTACGAAAAGATTGTTCGTGACACTTGCCGCTCCATTGGATTCATCTCTGATGATGTTGGTCTCGATGCAGACAAATGCAAAGTCCTTGTCAATATTGAACAGCAGAGCCCCGACATTGCTCAAGGTGTTCATGGTCACTTCACCAAACGCCCGGAAGACATTGGTGCTGGTGACCAAGGCCACATGTTTGGTTACGCTACAGATGAAACCCCTGAACTCATGCCTCTTAGCCATGTCCTTGCAACCAAGATCGGTGCTCGTCTCACTGAAGTCAGAAAGAACGGTACTTGCCGTTGGTTAAGACCAGACGGCAAAACCCAAGTCACTGTCGAGTACTACAACGAAAAGGCGCAATGGTCCCAGTCCGTGTCCATACCGTCCTAATCTCAACGCAGCACGATGAAACCGTGACTAACGAGGAAATCGCACGTGACCTCAAAGAACACGTGATCAAACCAGTCATCCCAGAGAAGTACCTCGACGACAAAACCATCTTCCACCTCAACCCATCAGGTCGTTTCGTGATCGGCGGACCACACGGTGACGCCGGTTTAACAGGACGTAAGATCATCATCGACACATACGGTGGATGGGGAGCTCACGGAGGAGGTGCATTCTCAGGGAAAGACCCAACAAAAGTCGACAGAAGCGGAGCATACATCGTGAGGCAAGCCGCGAAGAGCGTGGTAGCTAATGGAATGGCTCGTAGAGCACTTGTTCAAGTCTCATACGCCATTGGAGTCCCTGAGCCGTTGTCCGTGTTCGTGGACACATACGGGACAGGGAAGATTCCTGAGAAGGAGATACTAAAGATAGTGAAAGAGAGCTTCGATTTCAGACCAGGGATGATGACTATTAACTTGGACTTGAAGAGAGGAGGCAATGGGAGGTTTTTGAAAACGGCAGCGTATGGACATTTCGGAAGAGACGACCCTGATTTCACTTGGGAGGTTGTTAAGCCACTTAAGTGGGACAAACCTCAAGCTTAATTATTTCTATCATCATCCTTAAATATTTTCTATGTTTTGTCCCATTTTAAAACATCAACCATTAGCAATACTAATTAAATACTAATTTTATTCAAGTCCTTAAAAATGAAGTTTATGTTAGTTGTTTGCCCATTACTTTTTGTGTTTAACATTTTAAGTTATGTAAAACCTATATTAATACACTGGGAAGAAAAATTATTTAGATTTTGATTTCTAATGTTTCTTTAACAATAAGGTATATATATTGCCTAATCGAAACGACGTCGGTTATGTAGGATTTAATTTTAACCATTACGCTACTTTTTTTACTGGTTTTGGAAAGATTGATAATCCGACGTCATTTAGTGCCACGTCATCAGTGTGCTGGCAGTATATTTTTAAACCAATCAGACTTTGCCAGCGAGGCAAGCTCATTAAGTCGAATGACCAAGTGTTGTTAAGCTCAACTGTTTAATAATTTACGATTCTGCCACGCATCGAGTTAAAAGGAAACGAGAAAGAAAATGGAGAGGAGAAGATGGTGGTGAGATCGTAAGCTAGTAGGTAGGATTCAATGCGAGTCAAAAACTTTTCGTCTACGAATCTACAGCTTCTTCGATTAGTTTATCGCAATTCTCAGTCTAAGAATCTTGTTGTGTGCGTTTTTTGTTTGCCCTAAGTTCTCCGCTTGATCTTCTGATTACATTTCGTGTATCTTCTGGGTAGATTTTTAGTTGATATTTCGATTTCGTTGATATGAATCGAGCCTAGGTAGTTGATTTTAATCAAACGAAGAAACGAAACGAGCTGGTGAAGTTTAGGTTAGTGTAAGTTTGCAACTGTTCTGTGTATTTTGTTTGATAACTTCAGATTTTGATTTTAGCTTTGGGATATTGAGGAATAAGTATTGTTTGTTGTTAATCCTCTGCAGATTTCTTGATTTGAAGATTGTTGAATTGTGTGATCTTACCTTGTTCAAACTATCAAGAGAGATCGTAAGTAGAAAAACTTAGATGGCTAACTTACCGCAGAGATCGGTTAATTACCCGGGTACTCTTACTCCGTTGGAACCAGATAGACCATCACCACAGCCAGATAGAACCCCGGTCCCGCATTCTCCTGCCACAGTAGCTTCACCTACACCTCCTAGGTTTCCTCAGCCAAGTTTCAGACAAGATCACATGATTTCGCCTTCTATGAAACCCCAATCTCTCTTGTCGCCTTCCAATGGTATTAGAACTGGAAGCCCCATTCCTCGTTTGAGTACTCCTCCGGGTCCTCCAGTCTTTAATACTCCGGTCAAACCAGCTGCTGTGCCTTTTCGTACCTCACCAGCTACTCCTCAGCCTATGGCATACTCGTCGGCTACGGCTTCTTCTCTGCCCGTGTCTACACCTTCTTATTACTCTAATGGGTCGTCATCAGCTGGATCACAGCATGATCTTCCAGATGTTGTTAGAATGGAGGAACCAATAGCTGCTGACTCTCCTTATGTTTTGTTTTCTGCAAATAAGGTAGCTTTCTAGTCCTTTCAGTTCATGTTTTTCCCAGGTTCGCTTGTTTTTTTTTGTCTTATCCAACAGCCTGCTTGATCCTTTCTTTCTATTTGAAGTTTTTTTATCTTCATCCATCACTGTTCATTTGTTTTCTTTGGTCATGTAGGTTTTAAAGCAGAAGAAGCTGGCAAATGTTGCTAGCTTGGGGTTTGGAGCAATAGTTTCTGCTGGGAGAGAGATTAGCCCTGGTCCTCAGATTATCCAACGTGATCCACATCGCTGTCTGAATTGTGGAGCGTATTCTAATCCCTACAGCCCCATATTAATTGGTTCAGGCCAATGGCAATGCGTCATCTGCCAGAACATGAATGGAAGTAGGGGTGAATATGTAGCTTCGAGTAAGGATGACTTGAGAAGTTTTCCGGAGCTTTCATTGCCTCTGGTAGATTATGTTCAGACTGGAAACAAGAGACCTGGGTTTGTTCCTGCCTCTGATTCTCGAACATCTGCGCCTGTTGTCCTTGTTATTGATGAGTGTTTAGATGAACCACACCTTCAGCACTTGCAGAGCTCTTTGCATGCATTTGTAGACTCACTTCCACAAACGACAAGGCTTGGGATTGTACTCTATGGTCGTACTGTTTCAATATATGATTTCTCTGAAGAATCCGTAGCTTCAGCCGATGTAATTTGCGGTGCAAAATCACCATCCGCAGAGTCGATGAAATCACTGATTTATGGGACCGGAGTATACTTGTCACCAATGCATGCGTCTCTGAAGGTAGCACATGAGATCTTCTCGTCCTTAAGACCATACACTTTGAATATTCCTGAAGCATCTAGAGATAGGTGCCTTGGAACTGCTGTTGAGGCTGCTCTGGCTATAATTCAGGGACCATCAGCAGAAATGTCTCGGGGAGTGGTCAGAAGAGCAGGAGGTAACAGTAGAATCATTGTTTGTGCTGGTGGACCCATTACATATGGTCCCGGATCAGTACCTCATTCAATGAGTCATCCAAATTATCCATATATGGAAAAGACAGCCATAAAATGGATGGAGAACTTGGGGCGTGAAGCTCACAGACACAATACAGTCGTCGACATTTTGTGCGCTGGAACGTGCCCTCTCAGAGTTCCTATTCTGCAGCCACTTGCAAAAGCCTCAGGTGGTGTTTTGGTTCTTCACGATGATTTTGGTGAAGCCTTTGGTGTGGACTTGCAGAGGGCGGCCACTAGGGCAGCGGGTTCCCATGGTCTGCTTGAAGTACGGTGTTCTGATGATATTCTTATAACTCAGGTGATTGGACCTGGCGAAGAAGCACATTCAGAAACTCACGAGACCTTTAAGAGTGATGCGGCTCTCTGTATCCAGATGCTGAGTGTTGAAGAAACACAGAGCTTCTCTCTCTCCATGGAGAATAAGAGGGACATCAAAAGCGATCACGTGTTTTTCCAGTTTGCTTTCCATTACTCAGATGTTTATCAAGCAGACGTGTCTCGGGTAATTACGTTCAAATTGCCAACTGTGGATAGTGTCTCAGCATATCTTCAGAGTGTTGAAGACGAAGCTGCTGCGGTTCTCATCTCCAAGAGAAGTCTTTTAATTGCGAAAAATCAGAAGGATGCAGTCGATATGCGTGGTACAATAGATGAAAGAATCAAAGACATTGCTTTGAAATTTGGTTCGCAAGTGCCAAAATCAAAGCTTTATAGCTTCCCAAAGGAACTATCGTCCCTTCCAGAACTCCTCTTCCACCTTAGAAGGGGTCCTCTACTAGGAAACATCATTGGCCATGAAGATGAAAGATCGGTGCTACGGAATTTGTTTCTAAATGCATCCTTCGATCTGTCGCTTCGAATGGTGGCGCCCCGTTGCTTGATGCACCAAGAAGGTGGCACATTCGAGGAACTACCAGCTTATGATCTTTGTATGCAATCAGATAAAGCTGTTATCCTTGACCATGGCACAGATGTATTTATTTGGTTGGTAAGTATTCGATCGGTGGCTTATTTGAGTTCACGCAACAAAAAAATTTTCAGATATAATTTTCATGAATCTTTCTTTGTGTTTCCGTTGATATAGGGAGCAGAACTGTCTGCTGATGAGGTGAAGAGTGCTTCAGTCTTAGCAGCTTGCAGAACGTTGGCCGAAGAACTAACTGAGTTCCGGTTTCCAGCACCACGCATTCTTGCATTCAAGGTCCTTTATACTTATTTTTGAATCTCATACATATTTGAACGTGGAGTTTCGATATATTAATCTAGTAAACCATTGGAACAAAACTCAAAGATCTTGTGGGCAATGTTGTGTAACAGGAAGGAAGCTCTCAGGCAAGATACTTTGTCTGCAGACTAATACCAGCACATAAAGACCCTCCTTATGAGCAAGTAAAACATCCGAAATCCCAAGCTCTTAGCTTCTGTTGTTTTTGTTGGGGGGTCTGACCCCGATTTTATTTACTGTGTGTTGAGCAGGAAGCAAGATTCCCACAGATAAGAAGGTTAACCGCGGAGGAAAGAAGAAAACTAAAGAGTAGCTTTATAGAGTTTGATGAAGTAAGTTTCTGTGAATGGATGAGGAGTTTGAAAGTAGTGCCTCCTGAGCCAAGGTGATGATATATTTCAATCAATCTTCTTCTCTCGCTACTTACAACTCTTCAACTGTATCGAGTCTTTTGTTTTTAGGATCTTTTCCTTTAAACTGTCACCAGTTTTTCTGAATTGAAGAATTATATACCCTTTTGTTTGTTTGTTAAACAGCAAAATAAAGCCTTCTTAGTCTAGTGATGAGAATCATGAGATGACCATTACTTTTTAGCCGCGCGCTAATGATAATGATGTTAGTGGCTTTGGTTTTAAGATAGTAGCACACCCGCAGCTGCGTTTAAACCAGTCTAGCCTGTAATGATTCTATTACACACTATAGAAAGAGCTTTTGCATTTTGATGGATACATCGAAAATTAAGATCAAAAGGAACTTCCTTCTCTGTTCAGAATCTGTTGGAGTAATATGTTGAGATCGTTTCCTCTAGCTTTGACACCAATTGCTAGAGCCGTCTTGAGCTTAACCAACTCTCCCAACCTGAGAGAAGCTCGTTTGTTATCTCTGACATAGAGAACCGGAACATTCCTTGAAGCGGCTAACCTCGGTATATGCTTTGTTAGCATCCTCGGTTTACAATCAGCTACTACAATCACTACCTGTGATGGAGAACATCTCTCTCTGTCTCAGTTTTACACAACAGAAGCAAGCTGCTATGTAAGTGTTTAGAGTTCTTACCTGAAGTTGAACCCGAGGTTGTAAGTGACTAGTGTTTGGTTTCATCCTCTCAAGAACACGCGTGACTTCGTTGATCCCAATCGCTATTTGTTGCTGATGTTTTCCAAATTGTTCCATCAGTAAGACAGAAGGCAAAAGAAATCTAGTGGTAGTAATAGTAAAGAGTTTTTATGACCTTGAGCCATATCTTCTCAGGCAATGACTTCACATTCGAAAGCTTCGACGTCTCAATTCCTCTAATAACAAACGCAAAAATCGATATGTTACAATAGAGAGATTTGAGATTTGAGACTTTTAAGGTTTTAAAGAGTTTAAACCTCTGAATCAAGCCGAGGAGATGAGTTAGACGTTCGCCTTCATAGTAACTAGAACCAGAGATAAATCAATCGAAACAGGGTTAGATAGATAGAGAAGAGCGAGAGAGAATTGAATTTGAATTGGTTTTGTTCTCTGACAGTAATTAGCTTACTCTGATTCTTTGACGATATTCAAATCATCTTCTATCTTCCGAGGGTTTATGGCTGCTACGCCTCTCATCGGCGGTTTTTAATCGTGATGCACACCAAGTGTTCGACAGAAATACCCAACGAGCTTTTTTCTTCTTTCCTTTGAGCTCTTTATGTGCTTTATAAAGGTTATTAACTAGATTAGTAAGTACATGTCTACATCAAAGTCAAAATTACTTTTAGAAATTTAAATAGAGTTTCAAAGGCAAACTATAACTATCTTCTATTGAAACTATAACTTATAATGTCAAAAAATTTTGCAAAAATTAGATATGACTATATCTTAAATTAATTTTTTGTTAAAAGAATTACATTTAAATTAGATGTTGCTTGAATTTTATTTGGATTAATTTAATAAATAACCATGAATTGTGTATCGGGACCGTCGATGAGTGTGTTGTGGAACGGAGAGATGACAGAGAGTTTTCAGCCGTTGCGGGGGTTGAGACAAAGAGACCCCTTGTCTCCTTATCTCTTTGTTTTGTGTATGGAACGACTTTGCCATCTAATTGATGGGGCTGTTAACGAGAAGAAGTGGAAGCCTATACAGCTATCGAGAAGAGGTCCGTTGCTCTCTCATATTTTATTTGCCGATGACTTAATCCTTTTCGCGGAGGCATCTATCGCTCAGATACAAGTGATTCGAAGTGTGTTACACCGGTTTTGTTCAGCATCTGGCCAAAAAGTGAGCCTTGAGAAATCAAAAATATTTTTCTCTCTCAATGTCTCTCGTGATCTGCGGAATATGATCAGTAATGAGAGTGGAATTCAGCAATCGTGTGACCTTGGCAAATATCTTGGCATGCCGGTATTAACCAAGCGAATCAATAAAGAAACTTTTGGTGAGATTATCGAAAGAGTTTCATCTCGTTTAACAGGCTGGAAGAGTCGTTGTTTGAGCTTTGCTGGTCGAGTTACTCTTACAAAATCAGTATTGTCTTCGATTCCGGTTCATACTATGAGTACTATTATGTTGCCTCAACATACCCTTGATAGACTGGATAGGCTCGCGCGAGACTTTCTTTGGGGGAGCTCCTCGGATCAAAGGAAGATACACTTGATAGCCTGGGACAGAGTTTGTCAAAGTAAGAGCGATGGGGGGTTTAGGGATCAGACGATCAAGAGACATGAATAAGGCGCTTATTGCTAAAATTGGCTGGAGAGTTTTACATGATTCTCATAGTCTTTGGTCTCAGGTGGTGAGAAACAAATATAATGTGGGAGATATCAAAGACACGAGCTGGATGGTGGCTAGAGGAAATTGGTCTTCAACCTGGAGAAGTGTGTGTTCTGGTTTGAGAGATGTCGTGGTACGAGGACAGTGTTGGGCACTCGGAGATGGTAAGCGGATCAAGTTTTGGACAGACATTTGGCTAGGCAGTGCACCCCTTATACTTTCACTCACGACGGCTTTGCCTCAGGAAATGGAAAATCAGCTTGTAATTGATTTGTGGATTGATGGTGTGGGCTGGGATTTTGGAAATATTGCTCGATACCTTGCGGAAGAGAAACAACTTGAGCTTCTTGCTGTGGTCCCTGACCTTGTTTCAGGTGCGCCGGACAAGTTGGCCTGGAGTGGAACCAATGATGGAAATTTTACTGTTAAGTCCGCTTACAAAATGTTAACCGCTAATTCCTCACCAAGACAGAACATGGAGAAGTTTTATTCTCGTCTATGGTCCGTTGTGGCGCCGGAGAGGGTAAAATGTTTTCTTTGGTTAGTTGGGCAACAAGCTATACTTACAAATTGTGAAAGATATCGAAGACATCTTGATGGGACGGAGACGTGTGATGTGTGTAAGGGTGCTCCTGAATCGATTCTACATGTCTTGCATGATTGTCCAGCTAGTGAGGGTGTATGGCGTCGTATAACTTCACAGCAGCAAGGCCAACTCTTTTTCGATCAATCTTTGTTCCAATGGTTGTTTACAAACTTGGGAGATGATCACAAAGTCAGCGAGAGCATATGGTCCACTATCTTTGCCGTGACCCTTTGGTGGGCGTGGAAGTGGAGGTGTGGGAACATTTTTGGAGACACCCGGTTGTGCAGAGACCGTGTCAAGTTCGTGAAGGATAAAGCCACTGAAGTAACGAAGGCCCATGGTAATTTAAGGAGTACTAACACCCAAAGACAAAGAGTCGAAAGAATGATCGGTTGGAAAGCTCCGGGTGGGGAATGGTTGAAACTAAATACAGATGGGGCGTCTCATGGTAATCCAGGTGATGCTAGTGCAGGTGGGATCCTTCGGAATGATCTTGGAGAATGGCGTGGAGGCTTTGCTCTTCACATAGGCCGATGTTCTGCGCCTTTAGCGGAACTGTGGGGTGTGTACTATGGTCTTGTTTTGGCTTGGGAGAGAAGTTTTAAGCAAGTAGAAGTGGAGATTGATTCATTAATAGTGGTCGGGTTTCTTAAGGCAGGCATTGAAGATACTCACCCACTGTCTTTCCTGGTACGCTTGTGCCATGGCTTTCTTTCTAGAGACTGGATAGTCCGAATTGATCATGTGTATAGAGAAGCTAATTCTCTCGCCGATGGATTAGCCAACTATGCGTTTTCGTTGCCTTTAGGCATTCATATTTTTGATTCTCCTCCTCTAGAGGTTAGTTCTATTTTTCAGGAGGATGCTTTAGGAGTTTCTCATCCTAGACTCGTTGTTTTGCTATAAGTTTATTTTATCAATAATAATGGGAGGTTTCTCCCTGTTTCCCACCAAAAAAAAAATAAATAACCATGGGGATTTTCATATTTAGTTTTTAGAAAAGAGAAAGCAAGATAATAATATTATAATGGGGTTTTTTACTAAATTACCCCGATTTTTAAAAAAAAACAAAAAAAAGTGGGGGCAAAAAGATAATTACATTTAGGAAGGGGCATGAGAATGAAATAATGGTAGATTTTGGTATAGATTCTTATATTACCCATTTTATTTTGGTATATGATCTTGTGTAATTAATTTGGTTAACTTTTGGCTATTTTCAAATGATTTAATTATATAGGTTTTTTTTATGTTTCAATGTAAATGATGTTTAAACAATTTACCCCATCATATAAAAACAGCATAAACAAACATTAATTCAACTAATGAAAACCACACTACAAAATTTAAATAGTATAAAAAAAGATCAAATAACTTTAAATTTTTACATTGAAATTTGAGGTGGCAACAGAGTTAGTGTAACGACTGACCCACTTGTTCCTCTCGTATCGGAGTAGTTAGTTCGGTTTTTGTTAAGTTTTCATTTGATTGTTTTGGATAAATAAATATTCGGGTTGGTTTGAGATTATCTTGGTTTTGTTTTATACTCTTTTGAGATATATTTCTCTTCCTCAATTGTATGGATGACATTGGAAGATGTTTGTCTTAGCAACATCTCCTCCTTCTTCAACCACTGTCATCATCAAACCAGTTAAACCAAACAAGCAAAACCAGTATCCGGTTCGACGAATCCTCTGCTTGAGTCAGAGGAAGCAGAGCAAAACCACTACCGGAAAATCTTGGAAAATCGTCCCGACAAGTCTCTGTCTCTTTGGTTCAGGCTTCTTCTTAGGTCCTCTTCTTGATGGTCTTCACTCACGTGTCGATCTTGTTGTTTACCAAACCGGAGCTTTTCAAATCGGTCCTCTTAATACCAACATCTTTGTAAACTAATCCTTAACTTTCACAAACTCTCTTCATAATCATAATCAAAATCATGATAAATGTGTTATGTTTCTACAGGTCCCATTCTTGCTTGGTTTATTTTACTGCACAGTAGGTTTAATCCAACTACTATTGGATCAAATAACCACTACAAATCCTCCACGTGGCAACGTGGATAAAACAGTAATTTCACTATTGTAAGTATCACTTTTTTTCCGTAAAATCATCCACAATCTTGAGAGACGCATGTAAAAATCTCTCAAACGAAAGATTTTGAGAGACTTTCACGTAAGTCTCTCAAGATTTTGAAAGACTTTTTTATTAAAATATTATTATTTTTGTTTTGAGATTCTTTGAGAGATTCTCGTTGTGGATGCTCTACTAGTTTTTCGTGAAAGTAGAATGAGATCAAACTCTATATGGTATTTGGTGAATGTAACAGGGCATTGATCTTGTTCTTAGAGCTAAGTGCTGAAATGTACAAAGCTGGAGTTTCAGACAACATTGAAGCTTACATTCTCTTTGCCATAGCAGAGTTTCTTTGGTTCTCTCTAGATAGAACTTGGCTTGGTTTCACCATTGCTACTCTTCTCGGTATCGCCTGTCCTTTAGCCGAAATCCCCATCATGCAGTAAGTTGTTTAAACTTAACAACAATCTCTCTGTTTCTACATAAATTAAGTCTTAAAGATTTGACTTAACAAACATTAAAACTAAAAACAGATTCTTGCATTTGTGGTACTATCCAAAAGCAAATATAGAGATCTTTGGCCAGGTAACAAAAGAAATGTGTTTATACAAACAACTTTAAACAAAAGAACACAATTTGAATATGAATGTTTTTTTTTTCTTATGGTGAAGGGATTGGTTACTTGGACAACAACTTGCTACTTTGTCTACACACCGTTCTTGATTAACTTAGCAAGATGGCTCAAGACTGTTATGGAGACTACTAGTGATGTGGACATTAGCTAAAACAAAGAGAAAATGTGTTTTTATTAACATATATTGTTTGCTTTCTTCGTCCTCCCTAGCTTGCAAATGTTACACTAGATACATGCCCGACTCAAATAAATATTGGTCCATGTGCCCAAATTATAAAAAAAAATTGTATTAAATGTGTATAAATTTAAATTTTTGGGCCATTTTTATAATATTTCAAGAGATAAGAGCTTTAAAATTTAAAGAAAATTTTAAAAACATTGCGGGAACCAGTGCAAAAGCACCGTCCGCACATGCTCTAAGTCGGCCCTGACTAGATACATAAGTGTGATATATGTAAAAATGTTCAAGGATATATGATATCTTATGTCCTTGAACTTTTCTATAAGTCATGTTCGTTTGTTGGTCGTTAGCGATAACGCTCAAAAAATAATCGAAAATATACTTTTTGTTGGTTTAGTAACCGCATCGAAAATATACTTTTTGTTGGTTTAGTAACCGCAACATAGTTAATTACGGTCCAACATACTTCACAACACAAACTTCCCCATCATTTGATAAAACTTCAACAATTTGCCAACAATTTGCCATAGTGTTTAATTCTTCTATGATATTAATCAAATATATATATATATAGTAGCATGGTGGAGAAAAACCGAAAAATTGTGGAAAGTGTTGGGAAAAATTACCCAATAATACTTTCGTGAGATTAAGATGGGATTTG